>JAAAKL020008120.1:0-16220 GCA_010016065.2 Carybdea cf. marsupialis auct. non (Linnaeus, 1758)
TCTAAATCCAATGCTATGCCCTTTTTCGTGGCTTTCAGGAACCCGTTCGTCTCTTCATAATCCCGTAGATGAACCATGACTTTGTTCTTGTAGAGTGTAGCTGAAACGTAACACTGTTTTTTCTCGTTGAGGAGAAATCGTTCATCTGTTGCCATTGTGTCACTCGTTTGAAGGCAAGTGAAAGAACTGCTTGAGAGTTGCTTCTTATATACACTTAGGATGATCAGTTGATGTCATTTCACCAAAAATAGATCCCTAAATATGCTTAGTTCATCACTATTAGAGTCAAAACCAGAGATAACGTCATTCAGCTGAACAAACAAAAGGGGTGATGTAATCCAGCTGAACAAACAAAAGGGGTGATGTAATCCAGCTAAACAAACAAAAGGGGTGATGTAATCCAGCTGAACAAGCGAAAAAGGATGTCATTGTACTATTTTTTAAAAATAGCCTTAGTTTTGTAACACATAAGCAAAATAATAAATAGCTATAAAAGAACGTGTCTTTCAATCGTTACCTTAAAATTCAACTTGCTTGTCATCAGCAAACATTGGTTTATCAGAGAACTATTTTCTTGCTTTGCTTTGTAGAATACAGAAAATGGGTCAATACATTTGCCAAGTTTGCGGAAAGTCTTTCACCCGAAATGAAAACCTGATTCGTCATCAACAAATTCATAATGGAGAGCGACCATTTCAGTGTAGCTTTCGTGAAAAGGGTTTTCAGCAGAGAGACAATTTACTTCGGCATGAAACACTTCATCGGAAGCGTGCCGCTTCTAGTGTCATTCAGGAAAATCTCCTACTTAGTAAGAAACCCAGAAACGAGGAGGAAGAAATTGCTGGGTGTGCTAGTGCCCTTCTTCAAGATGAAAAAGAACAGGAAGAGATAAACACCTGCACCAGCCATCTTGTTCACGCCTTACAAAATGGTGAGGAGGAGGAAGTTTTAGCTATTTCACCACAAGTCATGGTGGGAGCAGGGCAAGAAGACCTAACCCCTGTTCCTTTCCACCTGGAAGATGCCTTGGAAAGAACAGTAAGTGGATACGAGTTCACTTTTCCGGCTACAAGGGAACCTCTCCAGATGCTGCATGACGTTATCCAACAATTACCCCCGTTTCTTTGCGACTCAATCCACCATCCAGAAGGAATCAAGTGGTTTATCTCCGTGGAAGTAATGTTTCACCAAGGAAAAGATATTACCATTCTTACTGATCCCCCTGTTGTCTTTCGATCCACATCCTACGCTGCCTACACGTCTACCACGCTGGAAAGAGATTTACCACTTGCTGAAGAACAACTGACTACTGCTATGGAAGACTTTCTTCATAATGGTTCTGGGTGGGTTCTCCACAAGATTTTAAAACTGAACATCGGTGTTGTCAAGATCTCTCCTTTATCTGGTTCGACTTACATACCTCTACCCACACAGCTACAAGACAAGAAAGCCATACTCAACATTCAAAATAAGGATGAAAAGTGTTTTCTCTGGTCCGTGTTGGCTGCCCTTCATCCCATCGATAAGTCACAAAATCCTCGACGCGTCTCTCACTATCAGCCCTATGAAAACGAGATCCATTGTGATGGACTTGTGTTCCCAATCGCCGTTAAAGACATTTACAAATTTGAAAAACTGAACCCCACCTTATCAATCAACGCGTTTGGATACGAAAATGAAGAAGTGTTCCCTCTCTACGTCACTACAGAAAAAGACCGATTCCACATCAACTTGCTTCTCTTTTCTAAAGGGCCCACACGTCACTTTTGTCTCATCCGGTCCATGTCCCGTCTACTTACGGATCAACTCTCCAATCACGATGGTGCTAGATACTTCTGTCCCTACTGTCTTCATGGATTCTACAATAAGGCCACCCTCGACGATCACCTTACCTTATGCCAAGACCATGGAGCTCAACGTACATGTTTACCTGAGGAGGACAAAGCTACTCTCTCTTTCACCAAGGTACAAAATCAACTAAAGCACCCGTTTGTTATTTATGCTGATTTTGAGTGTCTCCTGGAACCCATCGCTACCTGCACATCAAACCCTAAAGAATCTAGCACTAACCCATTTTACCATCATGTTTCTTGCGGGTACTCTTACTACGTTGTCTCTGTGGATCCTGATCGTTCTCTCCCTCCTGTGCTCTACCTGGGACCAAACGCCGCTACACACTTCTTAGATGCCCTTCAACAAGAAAATAACAGGATCAGAGACATTTTAAAGCACCCTAAACCCGTCGCCATGACCACTGAAGATGAGGAATCCTATCGTCTTGCTTCCAATTGTCATATCTGTGAAAAACCACTTGGTGTCAATAAAGTCTTGGACCACTGCCATATCACCGGCAAGTACCGTGGAGCTGCCCACAATGAGTGTAACCTCAACTACCGACTCGATCCTAAGCGCCTTAAAGTTCAGGTGATTCTTCATAACCTTCGTGGATATGACATCCACCTAATTCTTCGAGGTTACAAACCTTACCATGGCAAACTCTCGTGCATTGCGAATAACATGGAACAATACATCTCTTTCGAAATTGGAGGCCTTCGTTTTTTAGACTTGGCACAATTTATGTTGGCATCCCTCGACAGTTTAGTTGGCAACTTGACAACAGACCAGTTTTATCATACCAGACTATGGAGCACTCAAGACCACTTTCCTCTGTTGATTCGTAAGGGCGTATATCCCTACGAGTGCATGGACGGATGGCAGCGTTTCGAGGAAACATCTCTACCCGCTAAAGAAAAGTTCTATAGCCATTTGAATAACACCATCATCTCTGAACAAGACTACCAGCACGCGGAAAGGGTGTGGACAACCTTCAATCTCCAGACCTTGGGTGACTATCACGATCTCTACTTAAAGACAGACGTGCTTCTGCTGGCTGATGTCTATGAAAATATTCGTGCAACCTGTCTACGCTACTACCACCTGGATCCCGCACATTCCTTCACAAGTCCTGGTCTTTCCTGGCAAGCTGCTCTTTGGAAAACTGAAATACAACTTGATCTTCTAACTGATGTCAACATGTACTACTTCATAGAAAAAGGAATACACGGTGGAGTTTCGATGATTTCTCATCGCCATGCACAAGCTAACAATCCCCTTCTTCCCAACTACGATCCTTCTCAACCTGACTCCTACCTGATGTACTGGGATGCAAATAACCTCTACGGCTGGGCCATGTCTCAATCTTTGCCGAAGGGAGGTTTTGATTGGTTAGGTCCACAACAAGTGGTTGCTTTTGACATTGATGCTGTTGATGTCGACGATGATATTGGATATATCCTGGAAGTGGATTTACAGTACCCAGCATACCTACATGATCTTCATAAAGACTATCCTCTTGCCCCTGAATCCTTCAAAATCCACCAGTCCTTGCTTTCTCCTTACCAGAACGATCTCAAGCACTCTCTACACCTCTCAGGTACCTCTTCCACCAAACTAACACCTACCCTCTTCCCTCGGAAGAACTATGTGGTCCATTACAGAGCTTTAAAGTGCTATCTTCGCCATGGAATGGTTCTTTCCAAGATCCACCATATACTTTCTTTTGAACAGGAGCCGTGGCTAAAACCCTACATTGATTTCAATACTCGAATGAGAGCCCAAGCCCAGAATGCATTTGAAAAGGACTTTTTTAAACTTCTAAATAATTCCATCTTTGGTAAATCTATGGAGAACTTACGCCACCACAAAAACATTGAACTTGTTTCAAATGCACATCGTATGAAATTTCTAACTCAAAAACCATCCTTCAAGTCCTTCAAAATCTTCACTCCTTCCTTGGTAGCCGTCAACTCATACAAGACATCGGTCCTCTTAAATCGCCCCGTCTACCTGGGCTTATCTATCCTGGATATCAGCAAGACTTTGATGTATGACTTCCATTATAACTATGTCAAGCAACAATATCCAGGCCCCCAAAGTATCCTCCTCTTCACCGACACCGACTCACTATGCTACAGTATACAAACACCCAACATATACACCGACATGCAACAAAGCAAACACCTCTTCGATTTTTCTGATTATTCACCAACACACCCCCTCCACTCTAACAAGAACCGGAAAGTTATCGGAAAGTTTAAGGATGAACTTCATGGTGTACCCATGGCCGAATTTGTGGGCTTACGTCCAAAGATGTATTCCATCAAATACGCGGAAAAGGAGAAAAAGACAGCAAAGGGAGTCAAGAAATGTGTTGTGAAACATGAACTTACACATCAGGATTATAAAAATTGCCTCTTTTCACAACAAAAACTGCATCACACCATGAATCAGATCCGCTCATCCTCTCATCAGCTGTTCACTGTCAATATTAACAAAACCTCACTTTCTTGCTTCGACGACAAGCGATACATCTTGCCTGATGGTATTACCTCGCTTCCTTATGGACATTACCAATTAAGCCAACACTAAAGAACTTGATCTCGCTGGATTAAACAGTTTACCGTTATTAGGAAGATAACCTTGTAAATAGTTTACTATGTACTACTTGTAAATATTTGGTTATATATAGGAAAGAAAACTGACAGTTTACCGTATGAGTACCTGCTTGCTAACAAAACATTCTTGCAGCGCAGAGCTAAGCAGTTTTCTTGTAACCTAAAGCTTAGGTTAGCACTTTCTTTGTCAATAGTACCTGCTTGCTAGCAAAGAGTTCTTGCAGTATATCGATAAACCTAAATAACCAGTTTCTTACACTACCTGTCAGCGTATAACAATACCCATTGTTCTCTAGACAATAGTACTTCCGGTGCCTCTGACTCCTCATTTTCTATTGTTTCTGAACTGTCCAATTCCCTTCTACTATCATCTGGAAGTCCACCCTTATCGACAAGCTTAGGAGAGACTTTTTCAAGGTTGCAGTTGAACCCATCCCGCTGTACGGCTCGACAACTGGACACTTATCAAGCAGAAGGAAAAATTATTGGACGGAACATACACAAGAATGCTTCGGGCTGTTCTAGTATCAGCTGAAAGAAACATCCAACAATGATGATGATGATGATGATGATGATGATGACTACAGAAAGGATCACAAACAGTCGATTCAATAACATAAAGTCTGTTCTTACACTGCCAATCTCAATAATTTCTTCCTGTTAATAAAAAATGAACGATAACAGTCTGCCCCTTCACATATAGGCATTTTGATACAGTTTTCTCACAATCTCTAAAAATGAAGTCAGTACTATTACTCTCACAATGTTTGAGAGGCACCCTTGCTTAAAAATGAGGAACAGAAATTGACTAGTTGTAACCAAGAAAATAAACTGTGATGAATCGTTTAATAAAGACTGTTTGGTGAAGAAAGATCCACATAGAAATTACAAACCATCAAATAAACCACTTCATCAGAAAGGAGTTCTGGACGGGACAGAGCGCTTAGCCCACTGCATAGTAAGTCTGTTTTTATGTTGTAGAATACTTGATGCGGAACGAAGAAAGGAAGAATGCCTTCAGTAGAAGTATGGGGTCTTGGCAAATACAGTACGATACAATTGATGGGTGCCACGCCCTGTAATCCATCCTTGTTACTTCTTTTAGTAATCAACTCATTGAAACTTTGCTCCACTTTCTATCAAAATGGGGAACACAGAATGTTTGCATTTGTCACACCATCATGCCCTACACAAAAGCTTTATTTTGTTTGAGAACAATAACTGGTAAGATGAAACGATTTCATTATTTTTCGAACGATGACATCAGTTCGAAGCAAATAAACGATCCAATTTTACCGCTTATGTGAACATCTCGGAATAAAAGAGTGATTTAATTTACTTTAATTTAACGACAATATGTACTATTTAACACGTAAAATACTTTTGCCATTATGTGTTGCAAAATCTCTAGTCATGGTTTCAAGCACCATAACACGGAAGGGATCTTGATAGTAATAAAACAAGGGGCTTTGTCTCTTTTTAACTCTCTTGGATTGGAAGGCACACACGACTTCTGTGCTACGGTAGCAGCGGGAGTACGTCCTCTTCGTATCGGGAAAATAAACATTCAGGCATATGACATACTTCCAGCACGCACAACAGGAGTACGAGAAATAAACGGGTAAGAAAGTTTGAACTAAATTTCCTGTACTATACTACAATTTATAAAAGAAAAAACTACCAAAATAATGATTATGCAGAGTTTAATCCTTTAAAAATGCCTCCCATTTGCAGCTAAGCTTTTACTTGGGCATGACCTTACGGCATCGAAAAAACTAGGACCTCCCCTCCCTTTATCATCAAAACGACAAATATATTGTATTGTTTTAGCACATTTAGGCACACCTACCCCTTAGTGTTCACGTCATCATGCATTGCACCTAAGCATGTCTCTAGCTTTAAGAATGAAATACAGTGAAGGTGAAGAACGTGGTTACCTTTTTGGTGGAAGGTATACGTAGTTTATCCTCTTCAACAACGAAGTCACATTGGCGTCCAATATCAGCTACAAAATTAAGGTATTGTCTGTACTGTGTCTCGTTGGTTCTACGTCTTTGAAACTGGAATAGAAACATGTGATGCGAAAAAAGGTAGTTGGTGCTGGTACCATAAACTAAACCGCCATTACAGTAGCCGTATTGGCAGCAGCATCACTGGCAATAAATCAAGCACTTACGTCGCACGGCTTCAAAGTATCTGCCACTATGAAACACCTTGTTGGCGATAATGGACCAACTTACTTATCTTGAGATCGGTTATATTTAGCTCACAGGGGGAGAATCAATATAATTGACACAAGTAAGAAACTAAATGTAACTTTTACGCATAGTTCGTTCAGCAGCATAAGTGAAGTACCAGGAAAGAAAAGTACTTAAGATTTACATATTATTCTTTTTTACTAAGGGGCAGTACGGACTAAAAGTCACTTTGTTGTGGGTGCACATTATCACACTTTAACCAAAAATGACTTCTAGTACGACCTTGCAGTGTACCCTTCATGAGGGCAATGAAGAGAAGAATACCCGTCTTTTTTAACGTTGTTTTGCACATATGCTAACACATGCACAAATGTGAATACATTCAGTTTATGAAATCCCACTGAAGAAACGTTCCCCGGTAATGGCAATAAGAGCTCCTGTCTTCGATTTTAACGTCGGGTAAGTTGAAAAAGGCTCTTTACGCCACGTCGATCTAACAATTTTTCAACTTATCTCTATACGAGTGAATTCAAAAACTTTCCACGTGTTTCTGTGAAGCATACGCGGGAGAATATCACGCTCAGGGTCACCATTTCGTAGCAGTGGTCCGCAACCATACGAACGGCAGGCTTGGCGCGTAAAACACTCAGTTATAAAGAGCGATACGACTTTAACGAGCAACGATAGCAATACTTTGGGCCAATAAATACACACACGTAAACATTTCACCAAAGTTTGATGCAATACATACTTAGATGTTTCATGTTAACGATACCAAACTAAGCCAATACTATAAATGGGTAGAATAAATTTTCTGTGGTATGGTGATGTATAAGTATGATCGACTAAACGTTGACTTAAAATCGACGAAACGAATATCCGCTAGAAGATAAGTCTGACCTGCAGGCGCTAAAATTGTAAAACTACTTTCTCTGATTACAGTTCACTTGAAAGAAGTCGTATTTTGCCCCTGATGGTACGATCAAGGGAAGTTCATCATGCAATATATCATACCATGTATCACATATAACGCACAGAATCAACTACGATTTGTTGAGCTCACTTAATCTTTTTTACATTGTGCATGTCTTTTGGGTTAGGGTTAGGGTTAGTGATGCCTTACCTTGCCTTGAAAAGTAAAGAAGCAACACGGGAGATTGAAGTAGTTTGCGGCAGATCTGTTGCAAAGTAAAATATAAGTAAAATAAGTCACCAAACGTATTGTTCTGAAAAAAGTACGAAAGTAATGTTGCAAGTCGCCACCGTGATCATTAACATTTGAAATCCTCTCTGCGAAACTTTCACGGTTTAATTACTTTTTAACATCTCATTTACGGGTGCAATTACGCGAACATTAGAAACCTGTTTGATATGCAAAAGTAACGTAAATTTAATATTAGCTCAAAAGAATAACATCGACAGCAATGTTGAAGGGCGTCAGATCCTGAGCATTTAAGGAACGCACTTAAAGCCACGCTCGATAGTACAGGAAAACACAAATACAAAATTCACGATGTAGTTCTCGATGTCGTTCGAAAATTAAACCCTTTTTATCGTAGCCGCTCACAAGGATCTCCAAGTAAGAATATGGTGAAGCCTTGAAAAAGTTGAGGTTCACTGTGGTTCCTCTCTAGATGATAACCTAATTACGGTGTTCATGACAAAAAGGGACCAGATCTTGAGGCACACACAAACACAGACACACACATTTGCACAGAAACACACGCAGACAGGAATCCTCTAAAGAGCGAAACCATGTTCTCTTCAGATCAAGTATCACTATACCATAATTGATAATAAATGACAAACCTTGAGGCTATCACTGGAATCCATGGCGTTAATTCATCTGAATGATTTCCAATAATCCAATCAAAATCAAAGATCGTCTCGTTTGGAAGCAGGGAGAGTTCCTAAGCAACAAGGAGATGACAGAAGTCTAAAAATTACTAGCAACAGAGATGTATTAGTTACTATGGAAGGTTGGCGAGACAACAGAATAACCGAGGTCTTTTGTGAGCTTGAGCCTTCCCCTTTGAGCGCCACAACTAACGCAGACATCAGCGACCATGGTTCTCAATTTATCCCTTACACGTTTCAAATATTCATTATCTGTGTTTCTGTTGTTCTGATCCATGTATACCAGCTGTTCAATAAATATAATTCTTGGACTCCCTTTTCTCCTTTCCCGTTATATTTTATCAACCAATGCTTTGAGTTCTGTATTGTGGGTTCTTTCCAATGTTGCTCTTCTTGATACCGCCCATAAAACATTTCGTTTTCAGCATTACCAAAATTGCATAGCTTCTGATCTTCTTTTCGTTGCATTTTGCAGTGATCCAACATCTACCCACATTAGAGGAAATAAAGTACCTCGTTTTCCTTTCCATTCTGGTGTTTTTATTCTTTATCACAAAATTTACATTATTGGTAGCATCATTAAGTTAGGTAAGTTTAATCTCTTGCAATACAGCAACTAAGAAATCGAGAAATAATAATAAGAACTGACCTGCAAATCTGCCTTATTTCCAAAGACATCCCATATTTTTCTCCTTCGAACATCGATACCCTTGCCCTTGTACTGTCAAAGAAAAACTTTATTAGCATTCGTCTGTTAACATCATGAAAAAACACCATATGACCTGGCGCTACGACACACAATACAGACTGATAACAGCAGGGGCATAACATGGAGTAACGGTAAGGTAGTTAAACATCCAAAATGGGCTGCATTTAATGGGAACAGAAGCTGACTTCGAAACCAGAATTTAAAATAATATTCAGCGAAAACTAGGATGAAAATTGCAAATCAGCAACAAGTTATTTTCTGTTCAAAATTTTCAAGCAAAATAAATAACAAAACGTATGTATGAAGTACTTAGTTGAAGCAAAAAGTATAGTATTTTAACAAGTCTAGCTTACAGGAAGCAATAAAAACAGGAACTGCGATATGGATTAAGTTTTGCCATCCTCAGACTCCCTCATGTCTACTGAAAATATGTCAAATTTTTAGTTCTATTTGAGGATAGTATCAAACAAAATAATTACTATGATTTTTGTTATCAGATTAAAGAGTTTTGGAAACATATTGGAGACAGAAAATATAATCCCAAACGGAGCACATCTAACATTTGGTTCACAACTTTCAAAAGCTTAATGTTTCAATTTCATTTTCTCAATAATAATTAATTTTGGTGGCACAAAACTGGTTTAAGTATGGGGACGGTAGAAATAATTCTGTAAAATGATAATCTCCTTTAAGATTACACTTCTGAAAATTGTTTGAAATCCTATGAATAACAGCACCCACAGCCACATATTATACAGATTGGAGGTAACCATAGAACCTAAATCTAACTTCTAAATTTTTGCTACAATTACAGAAGAGCATGCATATAAGTACAACAAATAGCGTCCAATAAAAATTAAGCCACCTAAAATCTTTTTTTACCTTTGCTGCTCATTTCTTATTTCCTGGAGCCAAAATTGTGTTGGACACTAATAAGACAATTTGAAGTACACTCCACGTTTAAGTATGGTCTGCAGTAATGAAGTCAATACAGTAAAGTCACAGATATAAGAGCTCTCTGTCTGAAGATGAGCAGATGCATGACTCAAGAAAGAGAAGGAGGGAACTAAAGCTACTTTTTGATGCAACCTAAAATTACTCACTCCTTCTTGGTTTAACAAATAAACCAACAGTCCATTTCCACATCCCACATCAATGAAAGTTACTGTTTTACCAAGTTTTTTGCGCTCCCAAGTTAACTGCAAATGAGATTAAAGCACAACGAAAATGAGTCATTTTAACACTTTCTATGCATACTATTTTGGCAATTGATGCACATGAAAAAATAAGGGTGGAGTTGTTAGTGATTAGAACTAGTCATGAATTCATCACACTTCACTTAATTCATTCACTGTTAGTAGAGATGTGCCTTCAATATTGGGTTCAATGACCAAGGGTCCATGTGACCAACTTTCTGTGACACATGCTGCCCTCAGAACACAATCCCAATGTATGGTCATCGTTCTTTACTTATGTCCACAGATGAAATTTGCATCTGACAAGTGCTCTTACTTAAAAAAATTTGTTGTCCTCATCATAACCCATGCAACTTATACAATTAGTTTTGAGGAAAGCATCATGAAGTATGTCAAATGAAGTATGTTGCTTGTATAATTTTCTAAATGTTTTGCAGTCAAGAGTTTTCTCCTTCGAGATGTCACCTGACTGATTTTCACCTGAACCAATTCCTCACTATGAGTGATATGACTTGCAAAAAGAAGAAGTTTGAAATGAAACCCTACTTACCCTTATAGTAGCCAGTTTCTCGTGAAAGGTAACTACGCAAAATTACTACAGTTAGAATAATTGGTGAAAGATAGTGAAACAACTGAAATAGCCCTTATTGCAGGAAGGAAATAATGATGGAACCGACAAAGCAGGAAAATGCTGAAGGGAGACAATAAAAGGCAAAGGAGCAGATGTAAGAAAAAAGGAAGACATGGAAGCAAACAAAATGTAAAGAAACAAGAAGACAACAGAAATACAAGTCTGGAAGAAACAAAGTTCTGAAATTATTTTTATTGAAACTGAAGCATGACCTTAGAATACACCCTGAAACCATACCTCTTGTTTCCAATTTAAAGATCCAAAGAAATTGTGTATGTACAAAGAGTATTAAACAATGCAGTTTAAAGTACAATCAATCACTGCAAATGTGAAACTGATTCAGAAACATATATCTTACATTCTTGATATCAGTGTAGGGTATCAAAGGGTATGAACATCTGTACATACCAGATTCTTGTCAAAGAATCAAACTCAGACCACCAATGATAGATACAGCTCAAGTGTAAGACAGATATGGGTCTAATGTTTTTGATTACTCACAATAATATATGTTGCAATCCCAATATCTTCATATATAAATTTCTGTGGATCAGTGTTCTCTGGCCAGATCTACCACCAATATGACAAGAAATATGATTCAGTAAATCACCAATAAAAGATATACTCTAGTTATTAAAATTCATTTTCATATTTTGCTTACCCCAGTATCTGGGGCAAACGTACCTGTATAATCAAAGCTATGGATAGTAACTAATTAAGTACATTACAGTTTAATGAAGTTCTTATCAACTGTAAAATGTGTGGTTATCAAACAGCTTCAAACACTGCCCTGTATATGAACATGTACATGTTTTGACCAAAACATTTTGCTAGAAGCAGAAACCAGTTCAAATGTATTATTTACAAATTCATAGATGTACTTTATGGCAGGAGGAAACATGTAAAAAAAGAGTTATTCATCTCACATCTCTCTCTCTTTTCTTCCTCTACACTGGCCTTCTTGGTGTGTCAAGATATCTGAGATAAGCTACAGGCTTTCACTTGTCCCTTACCCATTCTGTCCATACATTATTGAAAAAAAAGAAGAAAAAAACTAGCATCTGAAAGTAAACAACCAAAAATTCACATTCACAATAATTAAATTCTAAATATCTACTTGCAAACTTAAAACCTTGTGTTACCTTACACTGCTAAGATGTAGAGTTACCTAATTCATTTATTACCTTAGCTTCACAATTATTGGTGCTGGGCTAAATCAACCTAGAAGTAACAGATATGCAATAGTGTATTCTTTCATTGTCCAGATGACTCAACAATTACTATTTTGTGCATAACATGGATAATCACACAATGCTATTGCTGGGTTTATGGTGACTGCAGCAAAAACAGACAATATGATTATATATACAGTTACAGATAGTCTAAAATTAGATGCAAAAAATACCTCCATCAGGTATGCTGAATGTTTGTCCTTCAGTTGGTTATACAGCTTATTGTATTCTTCCAATGATAAGAGGTGTATTGAATTGTAATTGAATTCCTCATTATCATGTTCCTTTATGGTACATTTCTGTTCTTCTGCCCAGGATTTTAATTTGGGTAATAATGTAGCCTTCAGCCATTGAGGAGATGCCAACAAGGTCCCTGACATATTGACTTCAGATGCTGTCGAAGATGCATCAACATAAAGGTGTATCCTAAAAAGATAAGTTAATAAATATGGGGAATATCTCAATAAAAATAAGAAACAGAATGAAGGAAATAAAGACTAAAAATAGGTTCTGTCATAAACATAACTACAGCTAAGGATTTCCAGCCCAATACATCAAATTGGTTGTATCCAGTTTGCAGTTGTTTCTGTATAACTACTATGCTAAAGATTTTATTGACTTAACCATCAAGACTAACTCAGTTTTCCAGTGAAAAACGCGTTGGACCAAAGAAATGCCCTGTGTACCTAAAACTGCCCTAGCTTGGTAATGTTTCCATTGTCCTGAAAACTAGATAAAAGGCTGTAGAGAAGTGTCCCAGCACTGTGAGTCCATTTGTAGTACATTCATGGCAGGAATCATTCTCAAAAAAGTGCCTTCCACAAATTGCAGCATTTTTGCGTGCTTATTTTCTCACCAGTACAAGGCTGGCTATGCCTGAAATATGACTTTGAGATTAGCTGATACAAAAAAGAAGCATGTTCTGTCCTATATTCACCAAGCTCCTGCAAGGAAACAACCACCTCAGGTTTCTAAACCAAAAGCACTGTCAAGCAATGTGTCTCTGCCATTGGGCAGAATTTGCTGGAAAACTAAAACAGTGTGAAATTGTGTACAGATGACCACTTCCGCATAATAGGTAAAACTAGATCAGCTTTTCACTTTGCAGTTCTCAAATCTACCCACATCAAAGAAAGAAAACTGTTGCTTTTCGGACAAAATTAATAATAGGCCTAATAGTCACACTTATATAGTGCTAATTCCATTTAGCTCATTAGCACCTTACACAATCTTCACAAAGTTCTGAAATTTAGTATAAAAAGAATTTGTCTCTTCATTTAGCCTCTTCAGATAACTATTCATTTTTACTGACACTGGATGAAAACAGCACCAATTTAGCAGTCAGAGTTCTGATTGGCTATTTTTAACACAAAGTTAGGTATAAGTTTAATTGATTTCTTCTCAATTTCAATTCTTATGATTTTGTACTCTGAGGAGTGTCAGACTAAAAAAGATTGTTACATTATTACAAACCTCCCTTCTCCATCCATTTCACTTGTTTTAAACTTGATTCCATACATTCCAAGGCAGCAACAACTTGTCACATTGCTACTTTCGGTCGTGTAATGATACAAAGGCATGAACAAGTAAGACAAACCGTGCTTTGCTGAAAAGGAATTAGTGAAGACACATTAATACATGTGTTTAATGAATAAAAATAAAGATATCTAGTACTACTTTGTTACTTGGTAAATGCTGAATAGCTGCATATTCCATATTTTCTATGGCGTCCCAGTTAAGATCTCCATTAAATGGTATAAAAATTTTCATAAATTGTAGCTTTGCTATCACATGGTTGCTTTGTACCTTGCAATGTATCATACTGTCAAAACCATGGCCATTGCCAAAATTATAGGCCATGCCTATATCTTAACCAATCCCCCAACATCCACACAGTTTCCTCACTGATACCATGTGATGGCAATGAGAGACCACGAAAAAACCTTTCTGTAGAATAGTAGTTCAATACAAGAGCTACCGGTACATACTGTACCGGTACTTAACAATAATATCATCAAGAGGCCTACAATTTTACCATGTTCATGAGTAAAAACAAGTTCCATCATTGCCTTTAACTTGCCAAGTTGTCTCGGAAGTAGTTTTCTGATATGTAATTTAATCATTCCCATGTCAATTTTAATTCTTTTCTGGCTAACGCCATTAAGATCGTCGGGTTCAGATAATTCTTCAAAGTACTTAAGAATTGATGGTAAATGTTCTCCAACGAGGTCATGAGGGTTCCATATTACACTTTCATCGCTCAACTCTTTCTTTTGATTAGAAACTGCAGAAATATCTGGATAAATTCCTTCTAAAGCCGTTCCCTTCCAGGCCAGAATGTCAACATTCCCATTACTATTACGTTCATGTTTGCTACCTCCGTGGTTTTTAGTCCTAATTAATTTCCTGTCGTTATCAAATACAAACAAATCGTCGTATATTACGCATCCACAAAGTCTTCTGCTAACCACTTGCGGTTTTTCCAACCAGACATTAAAGGCTTCAGCAAATGCCTCTCCATCAGCTGACACGATAGCTGTGGCTGCTTCTACTAACTCCATCATGAAGATTTTGTTCTATGCTGCTGAAGATCTTGTTTATCATGATGCTTGATTCTGAATACGAGGCTCAAAGTAGTTACACCGGGGAGAGACAGCCCTTCCCTTGGTCTCCGCTTTACTCTAACATTTTCTTCTCTTTTAGTGTTCTTTTTCTTATGTAAACTTCTCAGCATAGGCGAGCGTGCAAACTGTAAAGATTGCTGCAAGAACAATTAACATCATACTCATCCCGGGAAATGAAAATACACGTGAATCACTCAACAATAGCCTTTTCCTATTTCAAAGAGGTGACAAGAGGCCCTGACACATGTCAACAAGCCTAAGCATCGTGAATTTTTACTGAGCTAAAGGACGTGTAGAAACCATAGGCAGAATATTACACCAGTCTATATGAATGCCAAGATAGCCCAAATAACAACATTTTGGAGTATGATTTTAGTGAATCGTGAACAGAGCTCCATACACTAAGGAAGTTGAATTTGCCCTACGAAACATCAAGAGTAGTACATAACCAGTAGTTGATATCCTCATTGAACTACGAAAGGTCACAGAAGAGGCAAATTTGACAATGCAATTGACACTAGCTCACAAAATTTGGGAAACCACAGATTGGCCCACTGGCTACTGCAGAGCTTTTCTGTGCCTTTGAAAAGAAGGGTGAACCCAAAGTGTACCCTTGCAATAGAGCAATAAGTTTCATATGCCATGCCAGTAAAGTGTTATGGAATATCATCACGAAGAGAATTTCGTGTAAATATGACCAAGAGACGGTAGAAGAACAGGGAGGCTTTCAAGAGGGTAGGGGAACCAGAGAACAATTCCTAGACATCAGAAATATTTTGAAAAGGTACAAAAATCATATCATGCCATTTTAAGCCTACATATGTTTTCAATGCCGTTTAAAGGTGATAAACTGTGCCAGCTATCAGATGTTAATCAGGCCTCCCGACACAGGGGGGCCGGGGGGCCATGGCCCCCCACTTTTTGCCTCAAGTGTGCTTGCTTTGAAAAAGGCAACTGATAATTTTTTAGATTTGTTCTGCTAAAAACTTCATTCATAGCAGAAGTTGTGGGAGTGTGAGGGTAGTATATCATCAGTAGGCCTATTTATATTACATTATCACTTATGGCCTGAGTATAATTTATGAAAAAAATTTACTTTGATTTCAGTTTGACTTAAACTAGTCAAACCACGTGTTAGGCCCACTGTAAGGACAAAGGTATGATCGAGAATATTGCAGAGTGTGGTGTCCACGTAATATCTAAGTCACTAGTGCCAGTCCTCTCCATGTATATAAGCGTAACACAAGGAAGTGTTGAGGAGATTTGTACGAAGAGGAGTTGTAATTAAGACGTTCTTTAAATTGGTTAAGAGATACAGG
>JAAAKL020008121.1:0-16220 GCA_010016065.2 Carybdea cf. marsupialis auct. non (Linnaeus, 1758)
TACACAGTCAAACACACAGGCAAAGAAAGAAAAGATAAAATTACACAGAGGAAAAAAAAACCCAAACAAATACACACAACCGCGCAAAGTTAAAAACAAAGAAAAAAACAAAGTCAGACATACAAGCACGAGGAAAGAAACAAAACACACAGAGGGAAATCACACACACATACGTACACAAGCACAAGACCACATAAAGTCAAACACTCACACTTAGACTAGGCACAGAAAGAGAGTGTCAGACATACAAGCACGAGGGGAAAAACAAAACACAAAGACGTAAAACACACAAAAATACGCATATAGACACACAACCATTCAATTTCGGACACTCACACTTAGACTAGGCACAGAAAAAGAGATAGAGAGACAAACACTCACAGAGAGAAAAAACACACAACAACACGAAGTCAGAAATACCAAGACAGACAAACATACAAATACAGTCAGACACACTGGCACGGAAACATAGACACAAAACACACAGAGGGAAAACACGAACCAACATACAAAGTTAGAAACACAGGTAGAAACATAGTCAAACAAGCAGTCATGGAGAGAGAGAAAAACACACAGATGGAAAAACACAATCAAACATGCACTCACAACCAAACAAAGTAAAAAACACAGGAACACGCATAGTCAGGAACACAAGCAAGGAGAAAGAAAAAGACATACAGAGGGAAAAATAACCACACTCGGCAAAAAGACATGCAGTCTGACATACAAGTCAGACATGCAGGCAAGCACACACACAGTCAGACATAGAGACATGGAGAACGAGCCAAAACACACAGAGGGAAAAAATAAACTTACAACCCCACAAAATCAGATACAGAGGCACAAACAAACAGTCAGACATAGAGGCACAGGGAAAAAGAAAAAGTCACAAAGAGGGAAAAAACACGCATGAACAACAAAATCAATCACACAAAGTAAGCCACAAGGGCAAACACACAACCAGACACACGGTCTCGGAGAGAGAGACAGAAACAAATAGATGCTGAGTTACATCCTTAAAGTTAAATATACGCATAAATATTTATACACATTTTTTGTATACAGTTTTATCTTAGAAAATTGATAGATTGTTAAACCTCACATACAAATATTTTTATAGCAACAGTAATGATATTCAAGCAATTATGACTCCTTGAACTGAGATTTCATGTATGCTATTTACAACTCTGAATTTTGTCTTATCAAACAGGTTCATTGCAAGGGTAGAAGAGATTATTCACGAATGGCATCTTGACAATACAGCAGAGCAAAGATTATCTGCACAGGTATTTTATTTTAGGAAAAGTATATTCACATTTTCTTTATACTGTAAGTAGAATTATCCCATTCCTACATATATATTGCATAATGTGAATGTGTGCAGGACATAGTTACAAGCAATGTGGGCAAGAACACAAATTTTGAAGCTGCAAAATTTTTTACAAAATTTTATAAAGTTTTTAGTGAGCTTTAGGCCCAAAGGCTGCTTAAGGTCAGAGAGAAGTACCGTACCTTCAAGAACTGATGATTGATTGTTTTAAATAGCAACTGGCAGTGGATCACCAATTCAAATGAAATGGGTCAAAAGTGAGTGCCAAATGAACAATTAGGGGATGAGTGCATCACTTTTTATTGAACCGAAGACCTAGTCAATTCTTTAAAGCAAGTGTCACAAATGATAGCATTCTTACCCTTCATAAAGAAATATTCACGTGGGAAAAGAAAGATGGCGGAGGGGCATAGGGTGCATTTTCTGACAAGTTCTTAAGTTTCTGTGTTTGTCAAATAGAAAGTGTCAACCATTTTGCAAAGTGATATTGTAGTTAAATTCAAGTTGCATACAAAAATTTCACCTAGTGCAAAGTAGGCTAAACACAGTTTGTTAGTGGTACAAAACAATAAAACTGCATGAAATAGCAAAAAATATTTTGTACTGAAAAGCTTTTTTCATCTTACACTCCTCAGAGTACAAAATCATCAGAATTGAGATTAAGAAGATATCAGTAAAACTTATACCAAACAGTGTTTTGAAAGTAGCCAATTAGAAGTGTGACTTCCAGATTGGTGTTGTTTTTACCATTCAGTGTCAGTAGAACTGAATGTTTACCTGAAAAGGCCCGATGGAAAGACAAATTCCTTTTGTCTGCAAAGTAGTGGTTTTCTTGCTTTCATGTGGACGGATTTGAGCACTGCTAGTTGAAAAGCAAGCCTAGCTTTTTATTTTTTCTCACTATTTTGTGCTGCTTAACACATTGTGTCATATCAGCCTATTCAAAAGAATCCAGTTCAGGGAAAAAACACTTTTGAGTGGGTGAAACCCCATGATGGTATCACAACCAATTGAGTCATTTGCAATAGAGATAAAAGAAAGTAATATATTTATTTTAATGTTACTTTTAATATTTTCTCACTTTTTAAAAGTAATGGAACCATTTTCTCTGTGTTGGTCACAGGGCTTTATTGCCTGGCAGAAATTACTTATGAAGATGATAAAACTTTTTAACTTTTAACTTTTAATTAATGGTCTACAAAGGTCATTGTTGACTATTGTGCACTTGTATATCTGACAATGGTAATTGTTTTGGTATCTCACAATGTTTGATAACAATAAGAATTTAGAGCAGTAGTTCCTAAGCCTCTTTCACTGAATGACTCCAGGGACAGGTTTTAATTGGGTCAGTTGGCTTCAACCCCCTCCCCCAAGGTTACCCAGGTTATTGCTTTTTACAAAAGTTGAGCCATCATCAAGGAGAATGGTCGTAAAGTTGCAGTATAAGATGTTTTTTACAGTTTGGTGCAGAATTGATGGTAAGTGTTTGCCTGTAGGTGCCTCCTTTCATGCATTGAACACATTACGAAGTGTGTAAAATTCCTTTAATGCCCCCATGATATCTAAAATAGGAGAGCAGATGTATCTTATTAGGAACTACTGATTTAGAGAGATGCTATATCCACACTGTCTGCTACTCTGAAGTAGAGGATGAGATGTGTATCTTTTTGTTCTTGCAGGCAAAGTTGGGCAAAAAGATTAGTGTAACTCAACCACAAAAAATCAGGAGAATTAGTGTAAGTGCTTATGTTATTTGAATAATTTGCTTCCAAACTGTGTTGAAAAAAGAGACAGGAGTAGAAGGGTTAAAATATTGGTGGTATCAAACAACCATTACTCTATAAAACAGTATTACCTGACAATAACAAGTCCCATGAATATGGGCACCGTCAAACCCCGTGAATGGGAATAAAATACGTTAAACGATTAAAAAAAATAAATTATGATGACCCTTGAGACTAGATGTGTACATACAGGTAGTTGTAATTATGAGACATGTGCTACATTTGGCACCATGTTAGGTGGTCTCATTTCTGGTATATTTATGGTATTGACAGGCAGAATTTTAGCAGTGGTTGAAATAAGGAAAATTTGTGTCATTGGTGAGAATTAAAACTCCAAAACCAAGCTCAGTGGTAGGGGGTTGGTGTTGGAATGAGGTTCTGAGCGATGCCTTGTGAAAATGTTGCAAATTTTTCTCATTTCAGTCTATTCTGGGGCCATTTCGCTGTCCTCACTGTGTATCCCATTTTCCACTGATGTGTAAAAGGGAATTAAAGCACAAGAAAATAAACAAGACTATCAATGAAATTTTTTATTGATTCATGACCTTCCCCATTGGTTTTTCTTTCTGAATTTAGCTTTTGCACCATCAGTCTTTTTCATTTCCATGCTGGTTTTCACTGATCACAAGACGTTATTTTGATCACTGTTTAGGAGCCTGAATGGTTTGAAAGAAAAGGTTGTAATAATTTGGCAGTGGGTGGTATTTTTGGTTGCTCTATAGGGCAGTATCCTGTTGTATTTGAAGACTAATAAGATTGTCAGTTCTCATACCATTTTTTAATAATCAAATGGTACTCTATGATGGTGGCATAAGTAAATGAATTATCACATACCATTGGTGAGCAGTTTGGTATGATATGCAAGAGATTCTTTGTGCAGATATTGATATAAGTGTGTTCAAACATGATTTTTAGCCATGATATTTGAAACAAACACCTTCTGGTATAGTTAGCACTGAAATTAGTCTAATGAAACTCATGAAAATTGTAGATGGTAGACTAATATCTAACTTGGCGTACCCTGTTGAAGTCTGCCTCAAAATCTGTATGTGTAAAATAGTCCACAATGTTATGAACACTATATTTATTAAGATGACTTCCACAGAGCCTATACTCCATGCAAGTGAAATATCTCTGGCATTGGAAGGGAGAGAATGAACTTTCTAAGCTTATCTTACGCTATTTTCAAATGATAGATAGTGGTACAAAGAGGCAGCATGTCATCTCCTCCATTAAACTGAACCTTTGTAGCCTAAATCTGGCCTTGCATTATAACCGCTATGAACAGTGCAGCCCAAAAAATAAGTGCACGTGAAGAAAGTATGTGGATAAAGTGCTAATGGTAGAGCTAATATGGCTGGATGGAGTGCTTTAAAGGCTGGATGGAGTACCCTTCAGACCTACAGAATCCTTTTTGATTCTTAAATCCTTAAGTCTCAAACTTAACTTCGGATCTGTTAATATGCCCCATAGTGATATTGCTTATGACATTCCTTTATACCATCTTATACAATCATATTAAATGAAGCCATTTGCCAGTATAGTGTTCAGGCATTTATTTCCCAATAGACCGCACTTGTCTGGTCCCTGGTGCAATTTTTGTGTCATCAACTCATCTGATGGCACCATTGTTTGTTAATGTGTTTCCATCATAAATTGATGTTCTGTGTGTTATTCAAGGTTTTGGTGACGCTAATTCTTTTAGGAAAAAGAAGATGACATTCGAACAGAGAAGCTTAGCTTTGCTGATTTCAGATTTGCATTGGCATATCATAGTCTGGCAGGATTTGAATCAAAATCCCAGCAAGGTGAATTAATTCTTTACATTTTGAAGACTTTGCTGTAAAGTGCCTGATTAGTAGAATTTAAGATCACAATTTTGAACCAGGTAAAAGATGTTTGGAGATGTTTTCGCTCTATAGTTCTTGAAGGTAGAGCTGTTGAAAAAGCTACAATACTGTATGTGGATCTTTGTTCACAAATTGTTTGCATAGCAGTATTTTGTATGTATGAGCTGCCATGTAGAAGGTACATGTATGCTTGGTCAATTGAAAGACCAATCATTTAAATTTGGAAGTCGAGGGAATTTCAGCAATACCTGTGGACAGTCTTGCTCTAATATTATGGCAACACATGTGCAAACAGGAACATGTTGGATGTCAAGATGCTGTTATCTGAAGCCAGTAGCAAGCATAATCTTTACTTAACCCTTGTCTTTGCAAGTAGCTACATGACAAAAGCGACAATCTATAAGAGCTCACAGCTCTGATGCAGTACGTCTATACAATTCATACAGATAAACAGTGCTGCCATAATCTTTAGATGTATTAGTTCCATGCATGAAATGGGCAAAGGTTGAAATTATTGGACACTGTTGTCATTGTTTTAGGCCATGTCGTTTGTTTCCAGTGATGAGCGTTTATTTCTGCTTGTTTCAGGTGGGGAAGAGGGGAAGGAAATGCCGAGTTCATTGCAAGAATTATTTGACTTTGAATCCGATTTCCCACCAAGAGCCCATCATCTGTGTAGATGGTAAGTTACGCAGTGTATCAATTATAGCAGACATGTGAACAAGTATATCGATAATAAAAATTCGTCAGTGCAGCGTTGAAATAATTAATATTACTTGTTTTGGATTGTGTTTATGACCCTGCAGTCGCCATATTTTGTTGTCGGTTACTCAATCCTGAGTAAAAATAGTGTATACTTTGTGAGCTGCATTGACATGAGGACTCTCTCCATTATTAGGTGCTGATGATGTGTGATGTGGATGTACTTTCCACAAATGTAGTTCCACAATATGTGTGAATTGTAAAAGTACTAAGCACATGAAACCTATCTGTACACAAAATAGAAGCCTTTAAATAACTAGGAAGTTTGAAAAGAAATAAAAAGTAAAAGTAGAGCTCGCCGTTTAACCAAGATGCTGTTTTATGTCGTGCACCCAAGGCATCGGAGAACTGCGGCTTTACGCGCTTATCTTGTACTTTTAGAATAGTATGGAGCATATGAGTACAATACCCGTGCAGTCTGCCAAAGCACTCAAGGTAAACGAACTAAAGGCGGAACAAAATGCTTCCAAATTGGGAAGCCTGAGAAGGAGTTTAATATTTTTTGAGGGTACTGTTGTTTTTGCAAAACATATATTCCTTTGAAATTACGACAGTGAAAATGTATTGAAAATATAATCTATGAATATGCGCTTTTTTACGTGAGATCAAACAAACGTGAAAAGTCCATACATTGCGTAACGTACTTTGATGATAATTTTCCTTTAATTTGGGGACTTTTTGCCCGATCTCACCATGCTGTGGCTCACGGCATGTGATTTGCGGCCACCTTGCAGCCCCTGTACTTTCCAACAGATTACGAGACTACCTTAACCTTTACATGCGCTGGTTTTTATTTTATTTTCATGAACAGGCATGGTTTGAAGGAGTTCATGATTCTTTATCCCAGTACAAGTGGTGAAGCAATAACATCTGAATCAAGAGCTAAGTTACTTTGGAGTTCCATGGCAGTTGCTTTGTCAAACAATAAATGGTAAGAATGAACTTCATACGTCATTTCCTTTGAATTTAATGGGGTTCCTTCTAATCCTTGCTGAAGTACAAATAGTGAGAAATATCGCGCTTGAAGTTTTACAGGAACTGATGCTCCATTCCAGTTGGAGGCCCTTTCAAGGCTTCAATCTAGAACTTCGATTTATGTAAACAATTCGCCGACTGCGTCGCAGACCAGGGTGAACTTTGTAGTAATGTTGGGAAGGTATATGCCATAAGCGCAATTATGTTTCGCGGAGGACAGCATAAAGCAAATAGTAACTGACACGAACGCCTTTTCCCGTCAGCATGTGTGTTTTGCCATGTAGACCATTTGAGCGCATTTAAGAATTGTTTATATTCATTCTAACGTAGCCGGTAGCTCCAAGAAGCGCTAGCTTTATTGTTTTGGAAACTTTCATAGATCTTTAGAGCTACATTTCGACGGTAAATATACTGAGACTCTTGTTCTCAGTGATTTTATGTAGATCTACTAGTACATTCAAATGTTATAAAAATAGGGAACCTTAAATAAGGGTTTCACTTATACTTTCCTTTATTTATCTTACATTATACTTTACAAACTAATCGTGTACGTTGCAAATCATGTAACAATAGAAAGGATGACATCGCCTTCAATAGATTGACGCTCCTTTTTAGAAGGAACCTTACGAATTCGCATGCATTAACATTTTCAGAAGCTATATGTAGGCAGTTTGTCATTGGTAATATCCTATGTTTGAGAGGTAGTTCCGTTTGGCGCCGAAACGTAGCACAATTTGCCTATTCTACATGTAGATGGGGATGATAGAATTGGGACTGGGTAGTTTCCTGTATAGTTAGGTGGTAAGTGCCAAGGAAGAGGTCTTTCTTAATTATGTTGTAGCAAGGCCTTCTCAGTTACCCTCTGGCAAAATCGTCACCTATATTTGTTCTTGTGAGGGCATTCATTAGTCCAATGCTCCTTCGGACATGATTACAGACGACATCAGTACAGTGCAAAATACTTAAGTTGATGTCACAGGAGACTTAATGGTATAAAGCTGTGAAGCTAAATTTACATTATCTTCGACTAAGTGCATGGCAAACGACTGCTAGCGACCAAGCTCCTAAACGCGCGTTTTTGAAGCCATGCAAACAGTTTACAACTACTCAACCAATGAGATCACTTCATGTAATATTTCCATTTCCAAACCAGTACGGCTTCTCATAGCTGCTATCAATGAAGCGACGAGGGCCTACCAGTAATGTTTCTGTGTATGTCTTGTTGCTGTTGATCTTCATTTTGGTTGACTCATTACATGCTGCAGAATCTTCGAATGAAAGTTCACCTGAAGTTACAGCTACGGTAGCCCTTAGCTGGCTTGCGTGTAACCTCGTTTGTCGTCACTGTACGTTGGCTCTGAAGATGACTGAGATCTGCCTCGTCGTGTCGGATCATGCGATGGACATACATCTCAGTATAACTTCTACGACTCTCGTGATTCGTTCCAGGTTGGTGTCCGATAAATTTGCCAATTCTTAGGAATGTGTAATACTATCTTCCGTCGATCTGCATCCTGGATCGTGTCTTAAAATGAGAATAAATGCCCAATTCAAGGCGCGTAAATTAAACGTACTGCAACAGAATATTATATGAGATTTTGGTGTAATCATTCACCATCCTCTGAAAAAAATTGTTACTAAACCAAAACATGCTCGGTTAAGCCCTCAACGTAAACGATAAGATACATTAACAAGTAAACAAGAGATACTGTAAACAAGTAAACAAGAGATTCTGTAAACAAGTAAGCAAGAAATTCTGTAAACAAGGGAGATGGGGATTGAGCTTTTTTCGCATTAAACGACAGAGAGAGGGTAGCAAAAAAATACTTTCTTGGAGTAGAAGTTCGAGTTCCAAAGAATCGGAAGGGGATAAGAAAAATCAGAGAAGCAGAGAAAGAATGGTAGAAGTCAGTAGCATGTAGACGAATACTACTACGGTTTTTTCAGGTTGATTCATGATCTTTTGATGCAATTTGTTACTACCTTCAACTTAACTGTGCATGCATAATTTTAATGACAAACATCTTTTCCTTTATCAAACTAGTGAAGTGCCCATCTTCATCCAAGTGCAACAGAAGTGGAGAAAATTGTATTTTGGAGTTGGCATAAGTTCAGGATTCAGAACCAGCTATGAAATGGCTCACTTAAAAGCAACACCAGAACATTGTAATCACATATCCGGACTTGTGGACACGTTTAAGGCGAAACTGGTGAGTGCACGGTATCACACCAGCTCTGTACAAGAAATTTATTTTGCTCTTTCTCGCTCCAGCATACTCACCCAGTAAGTAAACCTCTCACCCAGAATATAGGTATGTTAAGACCCTAAAATTATTTGATCGGTTTAGGGGTAGTTTTGGCTTTACGTTAGCTAAGCTGCATGCGCAGAAATTTTGGAAGAGGGAGAGGGGCCATGTCTAAGTGAAAATCTTCAGGCAAGACTTTACGGCTGCGTTTAAATGGTCTTCCCCTGAAAAATCTTGACGATTTCAGTGCAACATAGGCGCCAAATGCTTGTAACATCGCATCCCAAACCCAAAACAATACTCCTTTCTCGTACGGCCAATCTTATATTTGTTGGCGATACTTTGCACTGATCTCCCCTTGCGTACAGCAGTACTTCAGTCCGTTGATGGTGGCTATAGTGATGGCGATGCTATTCTCTCCATTCCCGTTTTTCATGTTATTTCAAGTTAATTTATAATTCAAAACTGGAATAAGAAGGATTTGTCTGTTGTTTTTTGGCAAACTTGTTTACTTCTAGGGCGATAAATGTCGTAAAGATGCCATCCCTGTGTGAAAGGGAACACAGTTTTTAGATAATTTTCGAGTTTTGGGACGTCATTGTGGAGAAAAAAGGAATTAAATGAGTGGGTGGATATGTTCTGTTGTTGTGCTTAAAACGGATGGAGGAAGCGAAATAGGATGGCCTTAAGGTAATTTGAAGATTATCCGCTAGAATAGCGTAAAAGTAGGCATGCTTTCGGGGAAATGGGCAGGTTGGAAAAGGCTTTACCCTCGCTGTGATGGCTGTGTCGATTATCACTCGGAGGTTATATAAGAACATCTTTACACTATGAAGTCTTTCTGTTTAACAGCCCAACTGATGTCAACGGAACATAACTCTAGTCTCGTGTTTGCTCATGCATTTGCGATAAAAGACCGGATGCAGATTTGGTATTCCTAAACATTTTTTCGAGTTTTGTAAATATGAAGTGTCCTAATGCAGTCTGGTGGGGTGTCGATGTCATTGAGCCAGGTTTATCTCTTGAACCGATGATTCTCGTGATTTGCCGCCTCCATGCCTCGGGTTCTAGTCATAGGGTATGACAGGTGTGTCACGATTGCCCATTACGAAGTGTGACTTAATTATAACATGTAAAGGGACCTTTAAGAACCTCACAATAATTAATAATACGCCCAAAAGGAACGTATGTTTTTGACAAAGTTTCGTCTATAACTGACTTCTTCAAGTCTGTCGGAAAAAATTTGCTCATGCATTTGCGATGAAAGACCGGCGGGAAAATATTTTTCCAATAGACCAGAAGAAGTCAGTTATAGACGAAACGCTGTCGAAAACATAGTTTCCTTTTTGACGTATTTTGTTCCGTATTGCTTGTCGGTGTATTAATCACCTTATCAGAAGAACCTCACAATGTTAATTGTGATTGGAATATAACTCATAAAAGTCATAAAAGTAATTTATGATGTTTCGCAACGCTAAGTGTGATTAGAGTGGAACTCATGAAGGTGTGTCCAAGATCCCAAGAGTTTGCTTGTGCTTGAAATGCAGGGCATCTCAAAGCGGTGTGACTGGAGTATAACGTACGGACATATGTCTGAGGTGTGAAGTAAGACTACAACTATGCCCTGGGAAGCTATTTCTAAAGCATTGACTTTCGAATTAGTACTTTTGTGTAACTAAGTTGGTTTTCTGTAAGAATCACACATCTTTATATATCTTAATTTTTTTGTTAGGGATGTCCGCTTCGTTTAATTCCGCCAGTCACCATATCAGTTAGATTCCTGTACATCATCAGGGACTGGGCTGAAGATGACTGGCCACAAGAGCCTCCGGATTTTACTTCTGTGTTTGGTTCTGGTGTGGGTTATTCGAACATGCTGGAAATACCCTATGGCCCACTTCAAGACCCCGTTTGGTAAGTGGCGCAGATTAATTTATTATTCTGTTCAGGTCTTGCAGTAATAAGAAATTAAGAAGTGACCCAAAGGACCTACGAGTGATGCATGTTCAGGTGTGGTTGGTAACAGGTGGGCGCGGATTCGAATACGAGATTATCCAGTAACAGCTGACGCAATGGAGCGTCTATCTGAACGTGTAAATATACAGCTACTTGATTTTCGGAACAAACAAACTACTTACGTAGTAGTGTATATGGATAGATAATATCGTTGACTTGTTTTGACTCATATTGAATATGACAAGTTTCGACAAGGATGAGCGTTCCAAATTTTCTATATCTGCTCTCGGCAGGAGGTTTGGGCGATGACATTTTTGACCAAGGATTCTCCTAAGTGGAAGTAATGAAAATAGCCAAATGGACGACAACATATCTCTTTTCACGAGATCTTCGTGGAGTGCTGTGCAGTTGTGATTGAATGGTGGTCTGCATGAAGATGTTTATTGCATGTTATAGTTTTGGTGAGGGGCGCTATGCACTGCAGGGGTGGGAGTATACCAGAAGTAAGAACTCAGCTGTAAATAAAGAAACCAAGTTTAGGAGAATCCCATGATACGTACCACTTACCTTACGCTCTTGAAAGCATTCGATATCTGGGATGCCGTTCATACATGGACATGGTGTGTCGAGTCAGCATGTCGAGGAGAAATGTTCAGAGACTAAGGAACCTTCTCTAGAGCACTTGCAGAAGGTATTTAAAATATGCTCGGAAGACACTCGACCACACAATTAATCAATGACTCTAAAGAGTTCTAGCACTGAAGCTCCAGGGCACGATACCAGACACTCGGTCTGATTACATATGAGTTGCATTTTTAATAACCTGATTTTTTATTGAACCATCTGTTAATATGTTTATGGCTTTACCAACATTGCGTGAAATCAATTTGAGGCAGGTCAAGAGAGAAGAGTTTTAATTCACGTGAAGCAAACTTGTGACGACGATCCTTAAACGATTGAAATTAAATTGGCGATAGCCATATTATCTGAATCGTCTGTTTACTATTGTCACTGTCGTTTCATTCACTTTTTTTGTCTTCGACACTTTATCCTTGAACCTATTCCAAATATTAGAACGGTGCTGAATGATAAGGTTATAGCAGACAATTATATAACTTTGAGGGCGTGTTTCTGTGTATACATAACAGATAATATCGTCTCGCAGCTACGAGTCTTTCCTGACCGCAAGAGAAGCAAATAGACAATTAGTGGCTGATGATAAGAATTTTCGTGACATTATGACATCACTTTTTTCACCGTTCATGTGGACAGCCAAACCAACTTGAGCAATTGGATTCAATTGATTAACGTAAAAGCTCAATGTTTGACTTAACATGTAATGTCAAAGCTTGTTTGTTTCTTCTAAGCCTGTTTGTTGAAAAGGTGATGGTGCGGTGGGAGGGTTCAGAAATGAAATCTATAATCTCATGTGGGATGACTGTAGCGCAGGAGTGGTAGGAGTAGTACGAGTACCGTTGGATTTAGCGTGAAAATGTGTTTATGATAAAGAAGAAATCGTGCGAGAAGCTCAAAAGGGGAATGCATACAGCCTCTAGCGTTCAACCGGCGAAAATTGACTACGAAAGAAACATTTTCAAGCGTACCTCCAGTGGTCAGAAATTTTTAATATTTTGTTTATGTTGTTTCAAGGAATGTAACTGTTACGTTTAGTTTGGTCTCACTTACAGTTTTCCGTAGTTATACCTGATTCTTTAGCGAACTTTTTCTGGAACGAGTCAATTTCTGACATCATAAGGAACAAATCTGACGTCACAAGGAAGAGGGAAGTTCAGTTGTTGATGCTGAAAAATTCAATACGAGGCAAACATGTCGGCAGCCAGCAGTGCGGTTTTGAGTTCTTTTACACGGTTTTACGTGAAATGCACTCAACGTACGGCAAAAAGAATAGACGGATACTTTTCAGGCCAGTAAAATAAACAATATACCAAAACTGTCTGACCATTGGAGCTACACTTAAAGATATATTTAGCTTGCAATGTCACACCAATGTGGCCAAGACGAAGGGTAAGAATAGTCTTTGACACCAGTAACCACTGATTTTAAACAGATTTAGTTTTCTAACTATAAAGAAACTCGAGTGCCTACCTTCATGATAATGTGGTATGGAAAAGTAGATTCTGTAGAGAGAAAGCAAACACTCACTGGTATGTGTAATCACCGCCAGCGCTCCATTTCTGGGTACAAGATAATTTATCATCAAATGATGACCATTTTTTATTTTTTCCCCCGGTTCGTTGTACCGTTACGGTCAAGGATGGCACATCAGCCCCTACAATATGGTGGGTAGGGCGCATTTCTCTTAAGATAGAATTTTCTGTTAGTGGCCAATCATTTCCCAGTTTTAGTGAGATTTAATAGCTCCCATTTTCAACCGTCTCTAGGAAAGCGTTGAAGCCTTACCAGTAAGGGGCTGCTCAGTATCGTCTCGATCAATAGGCGATTACACGAGTAACAGGACGGCAGTACTAAATCGAAGATCCGTTCTGTAAAATCGTATCAACCTACGGAGGCACATTGTAGATGGATGAGAGATAACTCTGTTAAGCGTTATCATTTGATCTTCAAGCAGCAAAAATTGAGATCTGACTTCATGTCTCATTTGTAAGCAGATAAAAGTCTTCCAGCTGCTTCACTGAAACGTGCATGATTAGCTTAAGTCCTCAATGCTAGGTTTGTCTCTGAGATGCCTAAGAGTAACAATGAGATATAAGGTGAGCAAAAGGACGTGAAATATGGGAATTGGCGTTACGATTTTAAAGGTTTCTTTAGAAATCATTTTCCTTGGTGTCCTTGAGACGGGGAGGTAGATAAAACACTCTTTATTTGCCGCACTGTGTATGCTTGTCAAAGGGCGTGATAGTGGTTTTGGGAGGTTAACAGGTATGGCATTGAGTTTAATGTTTGTGAAATTCCTATGTGATGTCATAGATTCAGAGATAGAGAACAGACTTCGTTACACGTGCAGATGGCAGAGGTCTTATCTGGTATTACAAGGGTGCTTGAGATACAAAAAGACTTCACCAAAGTGTAAGTGTAGGTGTTAAATGGTGTACCCTAAAATACCGGTAAAGCTTCACGGACCTTCTTTTTATATCAAAGACCTTGGCAATGCATTTGTTTGGATAAGGTGTTTAATCCGACCCAGACTATATTGAAACAGTAACGATAATAGTAGTAATATAAAAAACACACAAAAGGAACAATAAAGAGTGTAGATAGCTTACAACATTGACGTTAACCTTCATGGCCCAATTTTGGATTAAGACTAGTGAACCTCCCTGATTTACATTCTGGCTCCCAATCATAGACCGAAGATACTTAAATTTGTCTTTATTCCCCTCGTTTCTCCATATAGACATGAAAGCATCACCTCGGGACTTTCATAAATACCATACGCAAATTGTCATATTCTTGTAACTCCACTAATATGCTAAAGGTTAACTTAGTTCCCCTTTCCCCACATCAATGCTATTTAACGGATCACACTTTAGCTTATTGCTTCCAGTGGAAGTAAATATGCACAGTTTTAGATCTGATACCAGTAGGATGTTTTACGCAGTCTAACAATAGTCGCCACAATTTTTTCCAAGAACTGCAGCGTCTTTGTTTATACTTCCACTTAACGTCTGCTGATTGTCATGATGTATGCAATATCAGCAATAAACACACGAGGGTTAATTAGCAGTGTGATTAAGCCGAAGAAAGAAATGCGCGAGATAAAGAGTGATGTGTGGGTGACAAACGGGTATGTGTCATGGTGTGATTTATTGCAGAGGGAAGTGCAAACTCTCTCGTTGCTGAGTTGCCAAGTGGCTATGATGTCTTGAATAAGATAGCGAACTGTCTAATCGTGCTCAGAGAACTATATTAAAAAGGTATATATTATTTAGCGGTGTATTTTTAGTACTACGCTGTGTTTTCATAGATTCAGAAAGGACCTTACTGTAAACAGACGCAAATTGTTAGAGTACCTTTAGAATTGTAAGGGTTGGCTAACGGCCGCTCAATAATGAGTGGAATCACATTCACCGTGTACCTACTCAGTGAGTGCAGGCAGACAAACGCTCCGTTTTTTCTGAGTCGTGGTTTCGATCTTAATACGTTTTTTTAGCAACTGTGTAGGTTTCTTCGTGACTGAAGTATTCCCTATTCTGAAACGTTTCCTATTTGCACGTTAATTTTTTTCATCTTTCCAAGAAATAGTTTCTTGCTCAAAATTTACATCCTCAGCCTAGCAGTTTCTATATGCTAAGGATTTTACTTATTTACTTTCACTTCCACTTTTTATTACAAATATGCAAAGAAATATAATCTAAATGTTAAAGATAACTACAGAAATTGGGAAGCGCTCTTACACAGTGTTGTGAGTGGTGATTGGTGACTCGGGTCGTGGATTCGAACCCCAACCGAGCTTTTGGATTTCTGATGATTACAATTTGTGGCGTTTGCAGCGAAGGCTTTCTGCTCTTGGAAGACAGTTTGCTCTTACATATATCCTTAGTTATTCCGTTGTCGTCGCAAGAAACAGAAGATCGTAACTTTTTGTGCGATTCTCTTGTAGAAGTTGCTTCTCGCTGTACTTCAAAATATTAATGACCTAATTCTTCCCATGATGCTCCATATGATACTTCCCATGGTGCTTCACAGTTTACTTCACATAATACTTTACACAATCCGTAACATTGTGCTTCAGAAAATTTTTTGGCAGAATTATTCCCATGATGCTTCACATGATACTTCCCATCATGCTTCACATTGTACTTCATATATTACTTTACAGAAGTTGTTAGATTGTACTTCACACCATGCTACCCGTGATGATTCCTATGATGTTCCTATGTCGCTTCTCATGCTGCTCCATCTGATTATTCACATGGTAGTTCACACGCACAATCACATGAAACTTCACACAACGCGTTACATGTCTTCTGAAGATTGCTTGATGCTTCACATGGAGTTCCCATGTTGCATCCAATGATGCTTCAATTAGTGCTTCCCATTTTACTTCACACAATAGCATGATGCTTCATATGGCGCATCACGTGATACTTCACAAGATGCCTTACTTGCTGCTTCACATGATGTTTCCATGCTGCTTCCTTGATGTTTCACCTATTGCTTCTCTTGGTACTTTACTTGATACTTCACTTGATACTTCGCTTGATACTTCACTTGATACTTCACTTGATACTTCACTTGATACTTCACTTGATACTTCACTTGATACTTCACTTGATACTTCACTTGATACTTCACTTGATACTTCACTTGATACTTCACTTGATACTTCACTTGA
>JAAAKL020008122.1:0-16218 GCA_010016065.2 Carybdea cf. marsupialis auct. non (Linnaeus, 1758)
ATTCGGTTTTCGCCAAACTTTTATCCAGTTTTCGCCAACCTTTCATCCAGTTTTCATCCCACATTTATTCGGTTTTCACTAAACTTTTATTCGGTTTTTGCCAAACTTTTATTCAGTTTTCGCCAAACCTTTGTTCAGTTTCGCCAAACTTTTATTCAGTTTTCGCCAAACGTTTATTCAGTTTTCGCCAAACTTTTATCCAGTTTTCGCCAGCCTTTCATCCAGTTTTCATCCCACATTTATTCGGTTTTCGCCAAACTTTTATTCGGTTTTCGCCAAACTTTTATCCAGTTTTCGCCAACCTTTCATCCAGTTTTCATCCCACATTTATTCGGTTTTCGCCAAACTTTTATCCAGTTTTTGCCAAACTTTTATTCAGTTTCCGCCACACTTCTTTTAAATTTAACGGCCCAACAGCTGATTTGGTTAGCGCATGAAGTGACTTGTAACCCCTTACTGTTGTTCAAGTGATATTTTTTCTTTATGTACACATTAATGACAGCTGTCAACCCTTTAACCCCCTGGTGTTGCCAAACGGCACAGCTGTTCTCTGTGAAGACTCAAATCCCTCTCAGGGGGTAACACTCCCGGAATCTGTATTTATTTACATTTTAACCAACGTTAGGAGTAGTTTTAAGGTATGAATTAAATGTCAAATATTACTGCTATTGCACCCCCTGAAAAAAGTTGGCATCCGTTCGATTTTACTGAAAAAGCTCGTTTGTAACCTGGGGGATACAAAACTTTGATGACACAGATTTACCAAGGAACACAGATAAAATAATGGCGTCTTGTCAGGTGCAGTCAGAACTCTGCAACACATTTCCATTTTATTTATTTGTTTAAGGTCTGATATACCCCACAGAATAATGTTATAAGATTTACAAAACAGAATAATGTTGTAAGATTTACAAAACAGAATAATGTTGTAAGATTTACAAAACAGTGCGGCCGTATTGTTTGTAACTTGTTACCTCGACAATCCTGACAGCTGGATGTTAGGTATACTTTTTACGTTCAGATATTATGTAGGATTCTCAGATGCTTTATAGCCCGTTTGCTACATTATAAAAATCATACGGTACGGAGAGGCTGGTCTCCAAATATTGCGTAGAGCTGGATGCGATGTCCACCGGTGAAGTCTCGGGAGCTAATGGGGCGACTGGAGAAAAGTTAACTATGTTATTACCGGTTCACCATAGCTCAGTTGATAGAGCAGCACGCTGCAAATGCATGGGTCCCCAGTTTGAATCCCAGTGGTGACGTTTCCACTTTTCTCTAGTATCTCTTCAAACTTGGTGTAAATGCTTACTATTTTTTTTTTTGTGGAATACTCGATTTCGAGCGAAGCCTATTGCCCAGCCAGAGTGAGCAATGTCCTGGGGAGAGAGCACATTTACAGGGGTGGTCTCCCGTTGCCTTCCCCAACCGATAGTCTTTATATCGGGCTAGGCGGGATTCGAACCCACAACCTCTGGCATGTGAGTCCGATTCCTTAACCACTAGACCACGGCGGCTCTGCTTTCTATTAAGAAAGGCTATTTGCGTTGAATGCTTCTGGTTGCGCCAACTAGAGAGATGTATTCTAAGTTGACGCCTCAGATTAGAACTGTTTTTCCTTTCCCTTGACAAATGTTTTTTGCAATCTTATCATGCAGGTTTTCTATCTCTAAGCATCTGCCTTTGGTGGTCTGTAGATTGCCCCAAGGAAGATCTTTTTTGACTAAACCTGCGTCAACTGGAACCAAAACAGCCTTTATGCTATTATGCACGAGAGACTCCGCTCTATTACAGCTTAAACCATCTGCTACATCTGCTGCCATTCCTCTTTCATGACAGTCTTTCTCCAATCTTAAACCCTGGCTTCCAGACAAGGATATCTATTAGTCGGAAGAGAGTGGTTTAGTTTCACCAAAGGACAACACGTGAGGTCTTCCATCGTACCTCGCACACTGCAAGTATATATTGTGCCGAAATATCCGGTGTCCTTTCATTTAAGAAAGCATCAGTAATGGAGACTTCGGGTTTTCAACATATTTTTTGCCACTAATACCAGCTTAGTGGTGAATGTGAATACCAGAGGCCTCTTGCTTTGCAGCCTTAAGGTTTATGCCCATTTTCTCGGTTCTCTTTAATTGCAAGTAAGCAAAACAATTTAGGTAGCCAACGATCTAGGCCAGCACACAAGTTGAGTTTCTCGTTTGGTCACTAAAATTGGTGCCCACCTAATTTGACTCTTCAAACTATCTTTTACTAACTGGAAATTCTTTATTAAAGTTTGATGAAATATTCTGTAATGATATAGTGTTAAGTAATGATAAACAATTAAAATGCCACAGCTAAGAGATGATTCCGTTTTGCCCTAGCTCAAATATTATTTTCTGACATTTTGTTCTTCGGCGATGATTTGCATGTCACCTTCTGTCTTCTTTCAGATGCGATTGACGAGGACCGAGACTTTGTCGAGTTACATATGAGGAGGAAGGATCAGGCAGCTTCTTCGATATTGGCTGATGCCGTTTCCAAGACTCTTGGATTAAATATTCTGAAAGATGAATTCACGAAGTCAGTAGAGCTTGATTATTGCTATGCTTCAACCAGTGAAGAGAAATCCGATGTTGCTAGTGAAGTACCTGCAGACATGATTGAAGAATCATTAGTATGCAACACAAGCATTGAGGAAGTGGGTGATACCATTGGTGAAACTACTGAAGAGTATGGAACTTTTGGAAATTCTGAGGAGGAAAGTGGCGCCAAAACTGAAGTCAGATCTCGGACATCATTTCCAGATTGCTCAGCATCGAGTACAGAGAGGAATTCGTTTGATGCTTTTCCTGGTGAGAACGCAACACTGCAGCAGGACAAAGGTGAACACTCGGACAAAGTAAGCAAGAATTTAGGCTACCACAATGGGGAGGTGGAATTAACGATGCCAGACAACCAGGTGAAGTATCTCTGTAACTCAAATATGCCCTATGTAGACATAGGGAGAGAAAATACACATTCTATCAGCTCTCGTACAAGAAGTCGCTTATTTAAGACACAAAATCAATGTCAGATATGTGACCTTGCTTTTAATGATGTAGACGAGTTGATAAAGCATAGAGAAACTCACCCTCCTAAGGAATGCGTATTGCAATCAAACAACATTGATGATGCTAGGGCGGATAGGGATGCTGAGAGTGATGTTACAGGCAGTGAAAGTGATGCTACAAATGAAGATGATGGTATCTGTACCTCCACAGTTACTTCTGTTAAAGCTCCATTAATATGTCCTGTTTGCTTCAGGAAATTTAGCAGTCTAAATTATTTAGAAAAACATAGGGCAGTTCACATACGTGTAAGATCATGCAAGCCCGTAGACGACTTCGTTGCCTCACTCGGAAATGCCAGGAAGAAAATTGTGGAGAAACGGAGCAACAGGATATCCTTTGTCAAAAGTTCCGATCCACTCACACGGCGTCAGATTTTTTATAAAAAATTTCGCTCGAAGAGAGAGCCATCGAATAGGCTAGACGAAAACGCAGTTAGGCTTAACAAGAATGGAGCCAGTCAGGAGCAGAGTGCTAGCAGAGTCCCCATTAGTGCAAACTCTAACCCCATTATGTGGAGAACAAAGGTACACAATGCTACCAGCACGTCTTATGATTCGAAAGTAACAAATCAAGGACATCCTGTTAGTTTATTGGACGCGACATCCGTTAATGAAGAACCTTCTGGAGCACCTGTCTCTACTATTTCATTAACAGCAAAAATATCTTTCCAAGAATCCAAAGAAATTTCGAGCTCTACTTTGGCAGCGGTGTCATCTCTTGCTAGTAAGGAAGATGATGATTCTCCTGCTAGTAAGGGGGATGATGATTCTCCTGCTAGTAAAGAGGATGATGATTCTCCTGCTAGTAAAGAGGATGATGATTCTCCTGCTAGTAAAGAGGATGATGATTCTCTTCCTAAGGCAGATGATGTTTCTCTTATCCAGAATCCTTATATGCCACCTCAGGAAACCTCGAAGGCCAAATTAAGTCCATATATTTATGGTCAGGAGTATGCATGCAAGTACTGCCGGAGTTCATATTTACATGCCATTCAACTACAAACGCACAATAAATTCTGCAGTAATACAAATGTAGAAGAGCCACCTACTGTGTGTGACATTTGTGGACGTTCGTTTCTTAAGCTTTATCAACTTATTCGACATGTTCGCTGCCATTCTACAGAGAGACCATATATATGCCCTTCGTGTGGAAAATCTTACAAGTGTAGTAATTCCCTTCATAACCACGTCATATATCGTCAACCTGATAAAGGCCATCGTTGTAAGGTGTGTAATCATGTTTTTCCACAGGCCTCTTCCTTAAACACCCACATGGAGACCCATAGCAACGAGCGTAGTTACTTATGCGATATATGTGGGAAGGCATTCAAGACTTGGATAGTGTTCCAAGGTCACAGGAAGCAACATACCGATCCTGCCGTGCATCAATGCGAGTTCTGCCCAAAGAAAATGACTATAAAAGCCCTAAGGCTTCACCAAGAGAAGTGGCATCCTACAAAGATGCGGTTTGAGTGCCGTGGCTGTAACAAGAGATATTTCAAGGAAGATGAAATGCTTTCGCATGTGTTGCACGATAATTCGTTTTCGATCAAATGCACCAAATGTAGAAAGGAATTTCAAACAAAGGAAGCACTAGAGGATCACACGAAGCAGCACAAGAGAACAAAAAAGAAGAAAGCAACGGGGAAATAAAGTGCTTGAACAAGTCACTATGCCGATAATATATGTGCAACTCTGACTCCATTTTATATAACAGAAGCTATATGAAAATGGATTAGAATGGAATGCATTTCAACTTAATTCCATGTAGTAATCAACGTTCATAAAACTGAATCAGTATTAGATGCGGTTCAAATTGATCCTATCGAATGTGATTAAAGATGTAAATGGAAGCAGATCGAAATGAATTCGAATCGAGTTCTTTTCAACTTGATTCCTTCGAATGTAGTGAAAATATATTCACATAGATCGAAATCGAACTCCTGTCAATTTGATTCCATGGAATGTAGTGAACCTATATTCAAATAGTTCAGAGTCACATTACTTTCAACTTGATTCCATCAGATGTGATTGAGGCAGATCGAAATGAATTCGAATCGAGTTCTTATCAACTTGATTTCATCGAATGTAATGAAAATAAATTCACATAGATCGGAATCGAACTCCTGTCAATTTGATTCCATGGAATGTATTGAACGTATATTCAAATAGTTCAGAGTCACATTACTTTCAACTTGACTGCATCAGATGTGATTGAGGCAGATCGAAATGAATTCGAATCGAGTTCTTATCAACTCGATTCCATCGAATGTACTGTATATTCATTATCATGAACCTTTATCCTATTCCCAAAGCTTGACGTGATCGAATTATGAGCGGAGTTGGAAATATGTCGCCGATTTGGCGATTTTGCAATCTAAAACCCGAACCAAAAAAGCATTATTTTCGTCTCTGTGTGTGATATTTAGGCGGTCAAGTAGAGAATTTACTGTTAGTCGTGATCGAAAAGGTTTTATTTATGGCGATGATTTACATACCTGACCTAGTAACACTGCTCATGAATCTTTTACCATCCCCCCTCCCCCCGTACATCATCAAACCACATGTATTGTAGAGACAGGCTTTTAATCGATTATATGTGCCCAAGAGCCATGCTTAAAACCCTGAGTATCTGGCAAGTTTCAACGATCTGATAAGGCATTTGAGAGGGACGAGTTGTAATAACATATTAGGCGATATGTGATAACTCCCCTAACAAAGCGATGTTGACGTGATCGTGGCCACGTGCATTTCCTATTTTATCGCTTCCTGCTTTTGTTAAGCACTTGTGAAGCTCTTTCGCTTGTTTTTTTGCCCTGTCAACAAGGGCGTGTCCCTTGTTTTATACAATTTGGAATGAATGCTGAAATAGCTGTGAATCTCGAATAAGCGATTGGATATTCTTACAAACATTGGTTTGTCTTTACTAGATACAAAGCGCTAGAATACAAGAGTGACGTTAGCCCGAAATCGTTTTGGGCCCACCGTCTTCCTTCATTAAGTACTTCTACCCATCGATAAAATAAGAATTTCAATTTTTGATAGGATGAGAAAGCGTTGTCGCAAGTATCACAAGTATTATTGGCACATTTGCGGTCACTTGTGTTTCGGAATTTTGGAATCAAGTAATAGACATTCGTGATATTCTCTTTACCATTGTTATAATAGTAGATTTTATATGTTAAAGGGTTATTCAACTATTCGACATTTTGAAGTCGGGATAAATTATGGTAGGTCTCGCTGGCAGCCTTGTAGCACACCTTGGCGATTTTATGACCACTTCAAATAGACATTTTTACATCTTACTATCTGCATACCTTATCTTAAACATGATGTTATTAGTAGCAAACCGGCTCATGGTTGATATATAGTTTTAATTTGGCGAGTAGGAGGTTATTGTTGATAGAGTGAAGTGTTTTTGGCAGATCTGTTGTTACCTGTTACCTAGCATTGTAATGGGAATAGGGTTATCTGGGAAATTGTAATAATCTTGCTGTTTGTTCGACAATTTGACTATTTGAAGTTGAAGATATTTTATCCGGAGGAAGTTTTGATATTTACTCGCTTGTTTCATGGAAACAGATCGAGTTTTTACAAAAAGCGCAAAAAATTGAGGCGCATACAGCTTAGCTGTACAAAGCTCAACTCTACCAAACTCAGCCATGCGAAATCTAGCTTCACAAATTCAGCCGCATAACAGTCATTCCCACAAATTTAACTATACAAAGTTCAGCCCCACAACAGTCATTTCCACAAATTTAACCATACAAAGTTCAGCCCCGCAACAGTCATTTCTACAAATTTAACCATAAAAAGTTCAGCCCCACAACAGGCATTTCCACAAAATTGACCATACAAAGTTCAGCCCCACAACAGTCGTTTCCACAAATTTCACCTTGTCGAGTCATTTTCACAACTTTCAACCGTACAAAGTTCAGCCGCACTACTTTCAACCGTACAAAGTTCAGCCTCACAACTTTCAACCGTACAAAGTTCAGCCGCATAACAGTCATTTCCACAAAGTTTTTCTTTTCGAGTCATTCTGACAACTTTCAACCGTACAAAGTTCAGCTGCACAACAGTCATTTCCACAAATTTTGCCTTGTTGAGACATTCTCACAACTTTTGACCGTACAAAGTTCAGTCTCACAACTTTCAACCGTACAAAGTTCAGCCGCACAACAGTCATTCATGCAAAAGGTATGCTGTGGATATATATGCGATAAACAATCCTGAACAATCCTTTATCGATTGCAGAACGTATCTTTTGGATTGCACCATTCGCTGACTTAGCTGTTGGAAGCTATGTCAACCACAACACTTATCTGATCAAGTGAGCGTAATGTCAACTAAACTTACCGGGAATAAGTAGATACACTAAACATAACTAGTCCTACATTAACTTAACATTCTACTTATATGTAATAAAGAAATATAAAATATCTTACCGAATTTAGTATGTCCTCATATTTGTAGAAATGCTTCAGCACGTCACTCGCGAAGTTAGCCTACACCTACTATACCTAGTCCAGTCTATCTGGAGACAGTCACTTGAGAATGATACAGTGGTAAAAAAGGCATAAAGACAAAACAAAGGATGATGAAACTTAAAGTAAAAGGGATAGACATAATAGACATAAATCATCAAACAAGCAGCACAAGATGAAAGTTCTACAATAATTCCTGAACTGTGAAATAGTGACGAACACGCAGCTATGGTAACGGCACAATCGTGTTACTGCAGGGTGGTGTCTCTTTTAGCAAAATACAGGGGGCTGCCATTTACCTAGCATCAATAAATCGTTGTAAACTACTGCAAGCAGCAACAGAAGAGGAGTCCACCACAAGACAGTAACTTTCCCCGGTTTACAGAAATTTCTTAACAAATACTATGCGTGGCAGTTGTGATTTTTGCCATTAAGTGATATTAGATCAAAGTAAATATCCCAAATGAGATAAGGCAAAACAGATGTACGAACATGAAGGAAGACTCGAAAAAGCTCTCGAAGTTTTCAAGCTGCTTCTTCCTGCATACTCCCATCCGAATAATCTCCTGATCTAGTCGAGATAGTATCCTCGTCTCTCATTGGAACTGGATAAACTGATAATGTAGGCTTGATGGAATTGACGACAGAAACTGCTGTATCGGTTTATGCAGAGCGAAAGTGGCGACGTCACAAATCAAAAGTCTTAGAAATAAGATGATTTAACTTCAGATATCTAAAGGCAACCCTGGAATAGGGTGTGTCTCAAAATACCAGACCTGTAGTCTATATAGTGTTGAAACTAGAGGAGTTTGAATTTCAAAAATCTCTGTATGAGGTTGCGCCATGTATATGTTGTGTTTGTTGTGCTTTCCATATGAAACCATATGTGTATAAGATTGCAAGACATTTTGTTGATATGGTTGCGTTGATCTTTCTGGTTGTTTTGTTCATCTCTCTGGCCACTATCTCGCTATTTCACAAGTCGAAGGTATGATCATTTTTCCAACAGTTTTCTACGATCTCGTGGCTTTTATTTCTCCCTTTTCGATACTTTCTGTATTCTTCCCCCCAATGATCTAAAGAATGTTTGGATTCACCAATATATGTTCCTAGACAGTCTTTGCATCTTAACTTGTATACAGTCCTGTTGGTTTCTTCTAAAGGGACAAGGTCTTTGATAGATGTAGACGCGGTAGAAAAGGAACATTGGATGTTGTCTCGCAGAAAAGTTCTCTTGATGGTTTCACATGTGCCTTTGATGTAAGGAAGATGTATGTGCTGGAGAGGTACTGTATCTTTTTTTTGACCTGGTAATTTCTTCCTTCTTTTATGTCTCCCTTTTCGACACTTTCTTGTGTTCTTTTTACCTATCACCTAAAGTATGTTTGGATTCACCAATGTGTGTTGCTTGACAGTCTTTGCATCTTAATATGTATACGATGTTGTTGGTTTTATTTGACTGGACATGGTCCTTGGGCTTTGATAGTGTCTTGTGTTAGGTGGACACAGTCGAAAAGGAACAAGATAAGATAATTGGTTGAATCTATTTTGATCAGAGATAATAAAATTGATGACGTTTATAATTATTTATAATTTCTGTTTTGATTGTAAATAGGAGATGGATGTTGTTCGTCAATGCTATATTCGTAATCTTTATTTGATTTATATTATATATATATATAACAATAATATGACCCCTGATTTGATTCCCCCTCTCTTGATAATTCCTGTGGTTTATTGACTATTTTGTCTTCTTCGTAACTAGTTGGAATTTTTCCCATTTGTTTAAAAAATCATTGATAGCGACCCTCCTTAAAACGATGCTTTTAATGAGTACGCAGTCAAATGAGCATACCCCCAGGTGTGAGCCTCCCTTCGAGGGTTGGCTTCTACATGCGCGCCTGATGCCCTTGTTCTTGGCAATACGGTATCCTAAATGTGATTAACATCCATTCAAACGAATCCATCCCAACTTGATGGTGCCATGGACTATTCAAATCTATACACATTATCACGTGCGCACGGTTGAGCGACTAGACTCATCAGTCATGACAAATCTCGCAATAATTTGGAGATCTTTGATTAAAGATCGATAGATTTTAGTGTGGTAGGGACATTTTTGCAAGCGAAGGAAAGTTTGCCCACAAACAGTCTGTAATGATGCAACCAGATGCAACAATCCCAGCAACGTAACAATTTAGAGAATTTGGATGTCGTGGCGGTCGTACGTCACTGCTGAACTACGATGTTGCAACATATGTCCGAAAAGATACTGGACACAAAAACCAACATGTATATATATACGGATGTGCAGGGAAAACAACAGACGAAGGACTGAGGGAGTCAACTGTGGTCAAGTGTCTTGGTTGGGTTAATGACAAGGTTCTTACCAGACTCGATAACCTGGTCTCGTCCACAGCCTCCGAAGTATATCATAATCGCAGTCAAAGAGTCGCAGTCAAAGAGACAAAGTCGAAGTTGAACATCGGTGAGCGTTTTGAACCTTTGTTGCATCATAATCCTACAATCTATGTGAACATTGTTGTTAACTTTATTTTAGAATTTCTTAAAGGTGCATTCTCATTGAAGGTCACAATAACTTTTGGTATGACTTTTTTTGATAATAAACTTTGATGATGCTTGTGGCATTCAAGTCTATAGAAGATGTACTAAAGCGAGTCTCTGTGGCGCTATCGGTTAGCGCGTTTGGCTGTTAACCAAAAGGTTGGTGGTTCAATACCACCCAGGGACGTCTGTGGCATTTTTGATAATAACGTCGAAGAGGGTTACATTTGGGATATACGTATTCTCATTGTGGCATTCAAGTCTACAGAAGATGTACTGAAGCGAGTCTCTGTGGCTCAATCGGTTAGCGCGTTTGGCTGTTAACCGAAATGTTGGTGGTTCAAGCCCACCCAGGGACGTCTGTGACTTTTTGATGACAACGTCGAATAAGGTTACATTTGTTAAAGGTGTATTCTCATTGAAGGTCACAATAACTTTTGGTATGACTTTTCTTGATAATAAAATTTGATGATGCTTGTGTCATTCAAGTCTATAGAAGATGTACTGAAGCGAGACTCTCTGCGCAATCAGTTAGCGTGTCAGGCTGGTAACCGAAAGGTTGGTGGTTCAAGCCCACACAGGGACGCCTGTGACATTTCTGATGAGAATGTCGAATAAGGTTACATTTGTTAGAAGTGTACTCTCATTGAAGGTCACAATAACTTTTGGTATGACTTTTTTTAATAATAAACTTTGATGATGCTTGTGGCATTCAAGTCTATTACAGATGTACTGAAGCAAGTCTCTCTGTGAAATCAGTTAGCGTGTCCGGCTGTTAACCAAAAGGTTGGTGGTTCAAGCCCACACAGGGACGTCTGTGACCTTTTTGTTGAGAATGTTGAAAAAGGTTGCAATTGTTAAAAGCGTATTCTCATTGAAAGTCACAAAGACATTTGGTATGAGATCTTTTATATAATGGACTTTGGTGATGCTTGTGGCATTCAAGTCTATAGAAGATGTACTGAAGCGAGACTCTCTGCGCAATCAGTTAGCGTGTCCGGCTTGTAACCGAAAGGTTGGTGGTTCAATCCCACACAGGGACGCCTGTGACATTTCTGATGAGAATGTCGAATAAGGTTACATTTGTTAGAAGTGTATTCTCATTGAAGGTCACAATAACTTTTGGTATGACTTTTCTTGATAATAAACTTTGATGATGCTTGTGGCATTCAAGTCTATAGAAGATGTACTGAAGCGAGACTCTGTGGCGCAATCGGCTAGTGTGTTATCCTGGAAACCGAAAGGCTGAAGGTTCAAGACCACCCAGGGACGTCTGTGACATTTTTGATGAGAACGTCGAATAAGGTTACATTTGTTAAAGGTTTATTCTCATTGAAGGTCACAATAACTTGTGGTATGACTTTTTTTGATAATAAACTTTAATGATGCTTGTGGCATTCAAGTCTATAGAAGATGTGCTGAAGCGAGTCTCTCTGCGCAATCAGTTAGCGTGTCCGGCTGTTAACCGAAAGGTTGGTGGTTAAAGCCCACCCAGGAACGTCTGTGACATTCTTGATCAGAACGTGGACTAAGGTTCCATTTCTTAAAGGTGCATTCTCATTGAAGGTCACAATAACTTTTGGTATCTCTTTTTATCATAATAATCTTTGATGATGCTTGTGGCATTCAAGTCTACAGAAGATGTACTGAAGCGAGTCTCTGTGCCGCAATCGGTTAGCGGGTTCGGCTGTTAACCGAAAGGCTGGTGGTTTAGCCCATTCAGGGACGTCTGTGACATTTTTGATCAGAACGTCGAATAGGGCTACATTTGGGAAAAGCGTATTCTCATTGTGGCCTTCAAGTCTATAGAAGATGTACTGAAGCGAGTCTCTCTGCGCAATCAGTTAGCGTGTCCGGCTATTAACCGAAAGGTTGGTGGTTTAAGCCCACCCAGGGAAGTCTGTGACATTTTTGATCAGAACTTCGGATAAGGTTACATTTGTTAAAAGCGTATTCTCATTGAAAGTCACAAAAACATTTGGTATGAGATCTTTTATATGATGGACTTTGATGATGCTTGTGGCATTCAAGTCTATTGAAGATGTACTGAAGCGAGTCTCTGTGGCGCAATCGGTTATCGCGTTCGGCTAATAGCCGAAAGGTTGGTGGTTCAAGCCCACTCAGGGACGTCTGTGACATTTTTGATCAGAACGTCGAATAAGGTTACATTTGTTAAAGGTGTATTCTCATTGAAGGTCATAATAACATATGGTATGATATTCTTTCAATTATGGACTTTGATGATGCTTGTGGCATTCAAGTCTATAGAAGATGTACTGAAGCGAGTTTCTGTGGCGCATTCGGTTAGTGCGTTCGGCTGTTAGCCGAAGGGATGATGGTTCAAGCCCACACGGTGACTTGTTTGGTATTTTGGAGAAGAATGACGTAAATGTCTACAGTTGTTAGGTTTGTAGTGTCTTTGAAGATTATGATAGAGTTTGGTGAAACTGATTGGAGGCCAGTGTTTTGAAGATCTACTTGAGGGAGGCTCGCTCGAGCAATTGTTTAGCGTGCTCCGCTATTAACCGAAGGGTTGGCGATTCGGGCGCACCCAGGACGGCTTCTTTTGTTAATGGGAAAGTATCGTTGAAGATCGTAAGATGATATTTTAGCATTTTGTTTGATTATTGTGTTTGATGTATCTTAAAGCAGGCCAGTGTATTGTGGAGTTATTTAAGTAAGTCACTCTTGCGTAATCGGTTTATTATTTTCAATGTTAGCGGAGAGATTGGATATTGAAGCCCACGTTACCACGATTCTTATATGTTTGATAGTAGGAACGAATATGGCTACATCATTTTATTTGAAAATTGTTTTGGAAGATAATATTATTGTTGATACTGCAGGGAACCATTTAGGCATGTTATGCTAGACAGGGGGCTATATTTGCTACATAGCACATAACATAGATCTTGCCATAATGAGAAGAAAGGGACAGCGTTCTTTAGTGTATTATGGGTTTTGGAGGTTAGGATTGTTTAAATGTTTATCCAGCATTGGAAGAAATTTGATTCTGTCACAACGTTAGGGGCTCTTAGCCCCCAGCCCCTCAGTCAGGCCATTTCAGGAATGTTAGAAATTTTATCTTGTGAGTAAGTAATAATCGATCATTTGACTAAGAATTTTGTGATTTGACATTGTTGCTTTGAAGGCAATGTCGGTTTCAGCTTCAACAGCTGAATGTTTCAAGCACGTCACTTTTGGTAGACGAGGTATGTCGCAGCCTGCCCTGCGAGCTCTTATTTTAGTATTCCACCTACCAGGGGCGGATCCAGCGTCTGAGTTTGGGGGGCCATTTGGAAAAAATGTAGGTACTCCCAGGCACTCAGCCAAAGGTGTAGCAGAAAAGCCTATATGAAACTTTGAAATCTTAACGTTTGGGGGGGCCATGGCCCCCCTCTGGATCCGCGCCTGTCACCTACCCTGGCGAATAAATGTCGCAGAAAAAGATTTAAATAGTTTGTTGGTGGTGCAAGACAATAAAACTGCACGAAATAGCAAAAACATTTTAGTACTAAAGAGCGTTTTTCGTCTGACATTCCTCAGAGTACAAAATCTTCAGAATTGAGATAGGAAGAAATCAATAAAACTTATACAAAACTGTGCTTTGAAAGTAGCGAATCAGAGGTCTGACTGCTAGATCGGTGTTGTTTTGACCAATCAGTGTATGTGGAACTAAATAGTTAGCCGAAAAGGCCCAATGAAAAGACAAATTCTTTTGTCTGCAAAGCAACGGTTTTGTTGCTTTGATATGGACGGCTAGGTAAAAAGCTGACCTAGCTCTGCCTATTATGCGAAAGCGGTCTTTCGTATACAATTTTGCACAGTGTGGATTTTCAAGCAATTGCTGCCCTATGGCAGAGTAAAAAATTTCCTGATTTTAAGATCTCAAGCGTGAAACGATAATGATTCATGCAGCGGGAATTTCATGTAATGTAATTTCAAACTTTTCGTTATGTTTTGATACATGGTTTATTGGTACATTGCTTTTAATCTATATGTATAGCCTATTGTTTCATTAAGGCGTAACTGTTAATACGTTTTTCGTTGTATTCCTTTGCCATACTATGAAACCAATGAATATGTGCTCTGCCTGCCATGATACTCTAAGGAAGGTCCGATCGGCTACCATCTTTTGAAGCGCTAAGGACGTGATTGGAATGTTTAAAGAAAATGGACGATATGGATGTGTTTTGTATGCCAAATCGTATGATGGAGGAAAATTGAGGGAGATTCCTAGAAATGGCTTCATGTAATGAATCAGGTCTCTTGATGTCTACCCACGTTTCAATAATCATCTTTGCTGCAAATGTGGCTGCCTGAACTTTGAGAGAATGCATATTATAAATAGCTTGATAATAGCAACTTGTTTGAAAAGTAGGTTAATCGTTTATTTTATGTGTTTACCATGAATTTTCCTTACCTCGTTTTACTTCCTATTGATTTTTAACCTTGGGAAGTGAGAACCCTTGGTCAAGCTTGTTAACAAGAGGAAAAAGGAAGTAACACAATTGGTTAGCAGATAGATTTAAAGTTCTGTTAGCAGGTTGACTAAAATCTTATGCTTTGTGGAATACGAAGTATTGTGTTAGTTTAAATTATCCTGTCATGTGCAGCAATTCCAACTTAAAGTATACCAAGCGACCTGAAATCATTAGAAAGGACAAGGCAATGTCCTGATACAGGCAAAGTGTCGCAAGGTCAAAGTAAGCACGAAAAAGAATTCCTTCCGTGCCAGCCACTCAATCAGGAGCAACCATTGAAAAGCGGACATTTTGAAACCAATTAATGCCTAACATAGATATGATTTACATCAGCATGCCTTGCAGAGCTTCTAGTGCTTCAGTTTTTGATTTACATCAGCATGCCTTGCAGAGCTTCTAGTGCTTCAGTTTTCGATGTGTGTGCGAGAATTATAATCATGGCTCAACACTTTTCATTGTACTCCCTTCGTTGTTCGTATAAACAATTTCGTGTAGATTAGTACGTTTCCTCGTGAACGGTCTTTCTGTAATTTTGAATCACCTCAGATTTTCTTTTCTCGCCTCGGCTTCCATGGAACCCGAGTTACATCTGAAAGAAAGTCTTCTTTGTGTCAAATCCCATGCTCCTACCCTACATGCAAACAAAGATCTTTGTATCGGTCTTCCTCTTTGAGTACCTCCCTATTGTTAGTTAATCTTTGGAAGTTTGCATGGCTTATGAATGCAACGAAAGCTATCAAGTTATTTCATGCAATAAAGTTCTATATTTTCCAATTCATCTTGCTATCAAGTTATTTCATGCAATAAAGTTCTATATTTTGCAATTCATCTTGCTATCAAGTTATTTCATGCAATAACGTTCTATATTTTTCGATTCATCTTGCGAACTGATTTGCCCGTTCTTTTGCGGTGAATAAAGAGAAGTTTGGAATTGAAGATCTTCAGATGACGTGAGATTTAAAGGTAAGCTTGTTATCAATTCACGAATATACAAGTTCTAGGCAATGGTACAAAAAATAGGACCATTCTATTCTATATCAAGCTACCGACTTCGGAAGAAACCCTAAAATGATATGTACCGTTAAGTAAATCTGGAAAACCTGATCATTTCTTACCAATACAATTTGAAAAAAATGAAATAACAGTGTTCCCTATTCGTTAAGTACAACTCGACTGCGATCGAACAATTTGGAAAAAGAATGCTTACTGTACTATTTTATTGTCTTGTACCATTACTAAACTTTTTAAGTATACTTACTGTTTACACCACTGTCCTTCCAGGATTCAAATGAGACAGAAATCGTCTTTTTATCACTTGGCACATTCAGGTTTGTTATGTCACCACTACCTACTGTTTGTTTACTTGCACATGTCGGATCTAAGTACGAAATAATGATTAAGTTGATGCTGTTTTATAATTGAACATGTTATTGATGGTAGATATTTGTCACGTCTTTAGTCGTAGTCTTCCTCTGAGCTACGTTTCGAGAGATACTTCTCCCATACCAGCGACATATATTGGTGAGTCCAAACGTTCATTACGTCAGAGGGAAAAAGAGCACAAGAAAGCAGTCGAAAAAGGAGAAGT
>JAAAKL020008123.1:0-16218 GCA_010016065.2 Carybdea cf. marsupialis auct. non (Linnaeus, 1758)
CATGCGATTTCAAGCGGATCCAAATGGATCCGATCTCGTCTAAACGCATGTCAATTTTGGATCCGTGCCCGTGTAAATAACTGCAAAAACGAGTACGGATCCAAATGGATCCGCTCCCAAATGGATCCGATCTCGTATAAACCGGGTCTAATAGTCTATGCCTCCCTTACACAGAAATTTTCAAAGGAAAACGTATAATGCGAACCTGTCTCCCTAATTGTAAATCTTATCAATAAAGTTTCGCCAATGTGAACAGCCTTTTGTCAAGTCACTGTTTTCCATTCTCTGATGATTTAAAGATTTAAAGAAAAACGTAATTGCACTGACGGTAGAAAGCAAGCAAAACTTATTTTTTCTTGATAGCTATCGAGATAAAAGAAGTCTACAGACCTCGCTTTATCATGCCTAATGACAACAAAACACAGTGGACAGGTTCGTGCTATGTGTGGCTCCGAAAACGGTAGTCTAACTGCTTCAAAGCTGGTATTTAGACAAGGCTGGTGCAAAGGGAAACGCAGACCAAAGAGTCAAATAGTGCTACTAGGTACTCGCGTAGTCCACACATGCGCAGTTTTAATACTAATCGAAGTGCTTCGTTTTACTTCGGACATATGGTTTGAGGTCGGAAAGAACTGCTCAAATAGAATAGCTTTTTCGCTAAACAGCATGATGTCAAAACTTCAAATTAATATCTCCCTTCTTCCAAATCACAGAGTTGTCTGCTCCACTGCGTAATATAGCGTTGTCTGACCAGTCCTTTCGAGCATGCATGTTATCTGTAACCAAATAATTGTTTTTATTTCCGTTATTTTGCTATACATATACCACTCTGAGTCGTTTGGGACGAGAAATCGTTTGAATCTTCATGTAAGTCCTAAATCTTGAGGAATCTGATACAGCAAGTCCCGATTCTACGCCTACGTCAACACGTCGATGACGCCTGCGCCATCAGGAAATTGTTTGGTAGAGCCAAACTTTGTTTATAATGTAGACGTGACAATTTCCTTGACAAAATTTTCAGTTTAGTCATCTGTCTACTTATCCAAAATAGTGCGAAAATTTACCTAAAGTTGCTTGTTCTGATTTAAGTATTTAACGCTTTAACAATCTCCTAAAATGTCGAAAACAATAACATTTAGCTAGCTTGTTAATAAGAAAGATACGCAATTGGCGATTCAATCTGGGAAATTTAAGCCTTGGTTATGGAAGAACCTTTAACCTTTAACGAAACCCAAGGCACATTCCATTAAAAAGTGGGAGATTTGCATTTAAACAGTATGAAATTGTTTATGTTTGCTTAATGTTCTATTTCTAAAGGTTTCATCTAATGTAATTCATAAATTTTAACGTTGCACCTATGTTATCAATGTGAATACTTGTATGAATTTCATGCTTCGAAATTTGAATCAAAACAACAACTTCTATATCACCTGCCAGTTATGTGTACTTACGGATGAATTTTTAGAATCACTTTACGGGTATTATATTGTGTTAGGAAGTGACAAGACAGCATGGCTGCTAATTGTTTACAAATAGAACTATATGAAAGAAGAAACAAACGAGGGATTATTAATTTGGTCGATGATTTATGATTGATCGTCTTGTAGCAAGGACGACCTACTTAATAATGTAAAGTGTCAGTCACACAATTATTGACTGCGTGTAAGCTTGAGGCACTCGATTAAATTCAAGACTTTCAAATTGGGTCGTTTGGCTCCGAATTCCTTCAAATTGAGACAAGATCTCAATACAATCCTGTTCCACTCTCTTCTCTACAATGTTATCAATACTACACCACTGTTCTCACGGATCTTATAAAGTCATTTCTTTGTGAGTCTTGGGTCGGGTCTTGATCAAGAAACACTTTCGTGTTTGTTGGTAGACTAGCGTAGCTACATCTTCACCTGAGGTTGCCGATGGCTCCAGAATTTCTGAAGTCAAGCAGTTGCAGTAACAATTGCAGTAACAATTGCAGTAACAATGGCAGTAAGATAGGCAGTAACAATGGCAGGAACAGTGGCAGGAACAGTGGCAGGAACAATGGCAGGAACAATGGCAGGAACAGTTGTAATAACGGTGTGCTATCAATTTTGGCAACAATGGCAGAAGGACTTTAAAACTCCATAAGTGTCACAATGTTGCCATATGAAATGACGAAATGAGTGTCATTATGACGAATGTATAAACTTTAGTTTTTAGGTATTGATAAAACCAGTTTTTAGGATTATTTCACAATCTACATTCCAAACATGAGTCAATAAGAATTGGCTTTCCTGCCTTGGCATAACATTGCCAAATCAATGTAGTCTCCATTAGCTCTTTAGAAAGGATTCCCAAAATTATACACTTTCAAGGGTAAGTAAAGATCTCTTGAGGAACGACTTGTATTTCTGCCTTTTTATATCTGGAGTGACAAATTGTCTAAAAGGAATAAGTAAAGAGATAAATAAAACTAATACCCAACATTGTTTTCAAGCAGCCAATCAGAACTCTGACTACTAGATTGGTGTTGTTTAGACCAATCAATGCCCGTAGAACTGAGTGATTAACGAAGAAAGCCCAATAAAAATTCGCTCTGTTTACAAAGCAACGATTCTTTTGCTTTTATATTGACCGATCCTAGAACGGTTAAATGAAAGACAGACTTAGCTTCACCTATTATACGGGAGCGGTCAAAATTTTCGCACAGTCTCGGTTGTCAAGCAAGAGTTACATTACTTAGTAGTGTTTTTACATTAAAAGGCTGAGGTGGCTTTTTCTTGCAGGAGCTGATACTTGTCGAATAGACGAGGAAACATGCTGATTATCTTTGTTGACTGACCTCAAACGTGTGGCCGATGTAGTCAGCTTCACATTGGTAAGAGATTGAGTACACAACAATGCTACAATTTGTGGAAGGCATACGGTCTTTGTAGTTAAATAAGAATGCTTCCTTACTGGCATAAACTACGCTTTGGATCACTGCACCAAAGCACTTCTCTACAGCCTTTTGATCCAACTTTCTAATAGAGCGGGTTATCAAGCTATGGTAGTTTTATATACAGGTGACATTTCTTAGGTCCTGGAAAAATGCGGTAATTATGCTTTGATGGTAAAGAGGACCACATCATCAGAATTCTGCCGTTAGATAGAAACCTGCTTTACTAAGTCGATTTCTGTCTTTAATTTCTCTTTTAGCTTCTCGCTATTGTGTCTATTTGGTCTGTAGTAGAGTAAAAGGGGTGGTGCTTTAACACACAGGTACTGTACATGTGACTAGTTTTGAGAGCCCCCTTGTTTCCCTGACATGGACGTAAGGCATCCATCTGGGCCATACGCGTTGAGATTATTTAAGAATACGCCCGTCAGGATTTTGCAGGAATTCTTTACCAATTGGCCTATACCTTTAATGAAATATTCCCTATTTTATTGGAATACCTCTTCAATATCAGAATTGAGAAAATTGACTTTGTTGCAAATTAAATATCATTTTATGTTGAAAAATACTGAATTTCTGTTTAAATAATGATTGATTTCTTTTCTCATGTCACCAGATTGTCCCCCTTAATTTAGTAAATACAGCACTCGACAGATGATACCTGCAATACGGCTATTCAGCATACAAAATGCATTTCACAGGATGTCTAAAGAAAAAATGGGACTCCCTTTAAAAACTAATAACCGTGTAGCTCAGTGAAAACAACTCGTCATTTTCAACTACTGCTTTAAGAATGTCTCATTGGGACTGCTACTAAAGCAAAAATAAATATGTCTTAAGTTTTGTTTAGAAAACACAGGTGTTTTCTGTATAGGAAACGCAACTTTTCTTCGGTTTGGATAGTTCCTTTCAGCACTTCATGTTTGTTTTAGTATTTAATATTTTTAGTTTGCAAAATTCTATTATTTGATAAAAAAAAAAATTCCTTGTTATAGTGCGCAAAAGGGGTGTGCAGAGAGAAAGTGATGACGTCACAAATCAAAAGTTTTAGAAATAGTACAATATGACTCCATATATTGAAAGCAAAGCTTGGAATAGGCTGTTTCCCAAAGTAGCAGACCTGTAGTGTATATAGTATTTAAACTAGAGGCGTTTAAATCTCAAAAATCTCTGGTCAGTTAGGAACAAGCATTAAACAATAGGGTTTTGTTAGAGATATTCAAAACTTTGAAACCTGATATCTCCGTGTTGGAAAAGCGCATCACTTTCAATTTTTGCCATTAACGTTCTGACTAATAGGGTAACATGAAAATTGAGTTTTTTCCCCGTAATTCCAAAACTGAAAATTTTCAAAATCAAAATGTTCACTGTCACAACGAATAAATCATGTAGAAAACGACACTGACTTGGCCTCCAAAGCTGAGATTGTCCGTTTTCATTAAAAGGTGTTAACTCTTTACTCTATTTGAACTTCCTGTTTCTTATATAAAAGGTTTCTTTCAAAGACATCGCGTTCTACGCATACTATAAATTTATCTGAAATGTCATTCGCTACTAACAATCCCGTGATTACTAATTCTTAAACTCAAAAGGTCAAGAACCAAAATTAGAATAAAGGAATCTAGTGCAAGCCGTGTGTTTGCACTGTTGCTACATTTATACCCAATGCCGAAATTAACGTAAAGTTGTCATGCCGTTTAATCGAACTTAAATAGTTGGTTATGGAAGCGAAGTCGAAATTAAGTTACTCCTTCCAGGTATCAAGCCACAGTCAAACCACCTTCTCAACAATATTGGACCTCTTGATAAAAAAATGGCTCAAATTGTTGAGTTCTCTCTGCCTCAAGGAGCGAACTAAGTGTAAAACGTGAAAAAAGGTTTTGTCACACTACGTGTGGCTTTTAAGGTTACACCAATGTACGCCAAGTTTGCATGGTATATTTTGGTCCTCGACGAGGCCCTACAGCACAAATCCTTTAACGCAAGGACTACTGCCTCGCTGAGCTCTGAGAAGCAGAAGTTAAAAATTTTAAAGGAGAAAGCGTCACAGTGTATCACTTACTATTATATGGCGTTTTAGACATTTTGAGTTAGGCCGCATATAAATGTTTTTGCAGAACCTGGATTTAAAATTTGCTAAAAACACATGCAGTATCGTATGTTCCCCTATCAGAGGTTGTTAAACTACGTTATCAGTTTTAGCTTTAATTATAACCAATATTTAAAACGAAATTTACATTCCTAAAAGAAAGTACGAACGGATTTACAATGATCTGCTAGCTAAGTTTCTCACCGGGCGAACAAGCCGTCCTTTTTCAACAAAGAGAATGTAAATCGCAGTAAAGACGATCGGTAGAAAGATCAGCAGCTGCACAAAAATTTCGTATTTCTGCAGAAAAGAGCGGAACCTTTCCAGAAACGTACAGTAGTCATTTGGGGTTGACATTTCCTCTATTGAGTCTTCTGAAATCTGACCCTTTCCATAGTGTTCTCTTCTAGCCTGCCACTCCCTATCGTGACGAGGCCAGTCTTTAAATGAAAATTTCCTTCGATAACGTGCCCTTCCACTACTGTCTCTATAAATAAGGCAGTTATCTGAATCCGGACTGTCCGAAGTGGAGAGTGATCTTGAAGACCTTGGCGAATAATTGGGTATCGCTGGACTTTTAGCCGTATCACTTTGTGGTGTTCCACGTGCTACTGACGATTCACTTAATGTTCTCCGACGAGGAATGAGGAGAGTCAAGCGTTGATCACTAGAAGACGTTTTCCGTCTCTGTGTTAGACTGATTCTGCGAACTCTCTCTCCCATACTTGGAAACAAACTATTATTCCACCAGCACTGTCTGAGCTGAACTGAGGGTTATGAAAACATGAATTCGGATGAAGCTGTTGCTAGGACTATGTTGTTATGTCTTTAACATTTGATCACTGTTACCTGAAGTGTCATCGAACAGTTTAGATGCTACTCCAAAGGTGAAGGAAAATCGAAGTAAGGTTGCTGGGAGTACTGTTAATAGCAGTTTCAACACTGTGGTGTTGAAGTCCAGATTATCTGCACATTCACTAGAAATGACAGTGAGCTCTATATCTCATGTTCTCTGTAACATCAGAATTAGTCTGTCATTGAAGCATTCTCATTGGAAGTGATAACTGAGTATAGCCAATGAGCAGATTTGAATCCGAGTGATCTTGAATACATTAAGCAATAAGTACTCTGACGTCGGTTTCAAATGGTTTTGGATCTTGTTTGACACCATAAATTGCTAATGACAAGCACCAAATGAAGGATATGGTCATCAGGGTGCCTATGTCTGATATTCCTAAACCGAAAATTATCACTTCAAAAACGCAGCTGCGATTTCGAATTGAAACACTTTCCGCACGTAGATTATATTCACGTTTCTTAATTTAATTCTGGCTTTCTCCAACTGCACATAGTTTTGCTTCTGTCTTATAACTCTTTGATATCCAACTGTAGAAAGCACTTTGTCTCTTGCAAGTTTCCTTAAAGAGCCTCTTATAATACAAGGTATCCTTTCAAGTTATTAAATACTTTCCAAAACATTCGCTTAGTTGTCTGCTCAGAAGATAAAAGTCTCGCAAAGTTTAAAGCGACAGTCTCTCCTTCTAATACAGTTCTATCAATAACATTATGGTCGTTTCATCTGTTTCACCGCATCAAGCAGGTAGAAGTTCATAATGACCTTTCAATGCATAGACGGGGGAAGCGTACAATGGCAAGGCGTAAGATTAAGCGGCGGTTTCTCGGATTGTCTGCTTTCGCCAAGGATTATCCTTCTTTTAAAACTGACAAAATGTAAACAAGCTGTACATTGCACCAGTGTCATTTTTATTGGACCCATTTACTTAGAGTTCGGCAGTTTAGGAGCACATGTTGCAGGAAAGAAGCATGTCCTACAACAAACAGCCAACATCTACTTTTTAGACTGGTCTTAGCGACTTCCAAAAAATAGCACACGAAACGTTCGAACGGGCAGAAGTTAAAACAGCTATATGTGAGCCAGACTTGATATATCAAATCTGTAGACTAGATATCTCACTGAGTTTTAATTCTCTTCTAAAGAGAGTAGGCACAAGCAAGTAGGTGGCCGCTAGGTCTTCCATCTTGAAAAAGGTGCACTAGGCTCAATTTAAATTGGTTTTGGCCGCTGTTTTGCTCAGGAGATATTTTCAAAACCGCGTTGTGTGCCAAAAAACTGATTAAGCACCGTTATTTTACCATTCTTTTATTATACATTTGGACAGTAACCCTGCCAGGTTTAAATCCTTTGCACTGATAGTTTCTATTTAAATGTATGTATTCCAAACTTAAAATCTCCGTTACTATTCTCTGTATCTTTACTCTGTTACACAACAGGAATGGCAACAAACAGCAAACGTAAATTGGGGACGCGTTTAAAATAACACGTGTCATACAGTACAGACAGTGGCGGTTTTAAAGGGTGCGGGGCCCTGGGCCGAAAAGGTTTGCGGGGCCCAATGACGTCATGCATTGCAAGAAGTTCAGATATGATCGTACTGCGGAAGTTCCAGAGACATTTTATTCCCTCCAGTGGGTACAGTTTCGAGTTTTCACTTACTTCCATGATATTGACATGGGCAGCCAGACACATTCTTTTGTCTTAGCATCGAGGTGCGGGGCCCTATACAGGCGCGGGGCCTCGGGCCATGGCCCCATCGGCCTTTCCCTATAATCGCCACTGAGTACAGAATTCGGATTTTGAGTTTGTACATTTCTGATCTCAGGCAAAGTACATTAGTGTAGATAAGTCTCTCCATTGAATACTTCTTCTATCTTTAGAACGGTTTAGTTTTCCGATTGACGTATTCAGTCTTGCCCCCTCTAAAAACTGTTATAGATATGCTTCCGTCAAAAAATTAATAAACTCGATTTCAATCCTAGTGATAAGTTATATAATAAATACACTTCAGTCTCAAATTAACAGTTACACAGCAATGAACTTTTTAGTCCTCGTTAGTAAGTTATTTTGTTGTTTTTTAAAAGAATTCTTTTTTATAAGAATCACAAGGCTCAACTTCATCAAAATTTAAGGATATTTAAGAATCATAATAAGTAGTCAAAAGCCTTAATGTACGTGGCCGTTGTAAATACCAAACGTTCTCTTCTAGATTTATTTTATAAAAGAGACCACCAATATGTGATAAAGTTCAAATCGTGAAATTAAACACTAAAAAAATACCAGATTTTAAACTTTTAAGCAATTAGTCTTCTGCTCCGCTCTATAAAATACTATCCTTTTTCAAGAGAAATTTAAGAATCTCATCAGAATATTTAGGGCTAATTTTTGAAGAATCATTAAGAATCATAAGGCTTGGCCCGATTTATGTAATTCTTATTGTACAAAACAGTTTAGTAATAACGTTCATTTTGTTCCTAATGATAAATTATAGACAAATGTGAATTTTAGTCCCACATAAAAATCAGTAGCTAATGTACTTTTTAGTCTTCTATAATATCAATGAAATTAATTTAGAAATAAAATTTTGTCCGTAATGAAAAGTTTTTACTTTATAGCACGCCATATTATAGGCAATAAACGTTTGTCAGTACGGTATCAAATGCCGTTAATGCTCGGCTCATATATAACAAGATTTTAACTTCAAAGGTCAGTTAGTTACGCACGTTGCAAGGAACCAAGTTGTTCTGCAACGATAGCGAAATTAAGAAGACACTATTTCCCCTCATCATGCCTGTAAATGCTGTCAGAGGACAACTTCCTTCAAGATTTCTGAATTTTCTTCCTTAGTCTCAGCACGATTAACTGACGCCTGTAAACCGTCTGTAGCCTACAACTTGGTGAATGCGTTCTTATGCCTGATAAAAACGTTAACACCCTGGATCAGAGTCTTAAGCTTGAGATATCGTTATCGCCGATAGCAGAGTTATGGCAATCTTCTATCATACAGCTGTCACAAAAAGAGTTGAAATAAGATAATTATGGCAAGCACTGTAGGATCATCGACAATGCAAAAAGCGAGAACTGCTCGCAAAAAAGCAAATGGAAAGCATGCTGGTGTGAATTTAAAGATGCTGAGATACCGATGTGCGTTACTTCTTAGACACAATAGTGATCAAATACTACGGTAAACGCTATTAGATGTCGGCTTCGTGGAATATGGATTTCCAATAACATATCCATCAAATAAGCACTTTAAGTATAAATGATGCTCAGAAATGTAAACAAATAGGCCTAAGGATGAATTGAATAAAGATCGGACATGATCACGAAAATAACAATTCCTGACAGAAGCCTAAAAATTTATTTATATCCTAGTGCAATTACGAAAATTCATTGATGCAAAATAAAATTCTATCCATCATTTTCTGTGCGATAATTTTATCGCTGATTAGGATTTTTATGCCAAAAGCGGTTTCCTTTGATGAATAGAATAATTGGAAGTATTTTCTTGTCTTACAAACCAAATTTTCAATCCTGTATGACTTTGCCGCGTGTGATTAAAATAGATTCGCAAGAGAGACTGATTTTCTGGAAAGGGACAAACGTAAACAAGGTCTACTCGAACGAACGGCGTCATGAGAAGACTGCGTGTTGATGCCAAACACTGTTAATGAAAGAAGTCGATGCAAATATTATCAATAATACTAGAAAAGAATACTGCAGGTTTTATATTTTTCATTTTATACAACAATCATAATGGTGGCAAAATAGGTTAATTTGTGAAGTTTCCATGGTCGTATCTGCAGGAGCTTAGACATTTTGAGGAAGGTAAAGTTCCTTAAAAGTCGTATACTGCTAGGGAATAGTATTTAGCTGAAGAAAATAGAAGGCAGTTGGGACTGATGGGAGGATGGAGTCTCATTTTTTAGATGCCTTTGAAAGATTTAAGGGTAGGGAGAAGCGAACAAGGAGAAGAAAAATGCGGCCTTTCATAATTGAGAATAAATGTTTAATTCAGTTCAGTTCAATTTGCCTCGTTTCCATTTTGAGAAATAAGTGCTCTATTTAATGGTTGCCGTCTGAGTCGTTTAAGGTCTCCCAAATGATATTAACTAATCAATTATCATTCAATGTTCCATATTAAGCGACACTTTTAGCTATATCCAATTATCAATCCATGTCGCCTTCCACTAGCCTGTTAGTGCTCGCCCCAAATGCGGATGCTGGCTTCACATAAATAAGGAGGGGACAAGCATTTTAAGTTTCTTAAGATAGTATAATAGAAAACGATTTAATAAAGGTGCAGCGCAAAGTTTATATAAATTTGCGACTAGCACTACTGTCGGCACAATATTAGGTTTGCTTCGATACTACCTGACGAATCTTGTAGGTCTGTAATTTCGGTGGGTAGATAACAGTAAGGTTTTATAAAATGGCTTAATTTTAGCTAATCTGGAGAGGGTGGAATTGTTGGGAATAATTGTCAAGGGTGGCACAAACGTTATGGCGAGACTAGTACTCAGTTACTGTCATTTTTAAACCGATCTCATTAGGGAGTGAGTGTAGTGACGGTAGTGTAATAAATCTTCGTAAAAACAGGAATAAAAAGCTTTTTATGCAACTGCAAATTGTAATGTTCACTGATATTGAAAATGAAATTTTAGTGTAATCATAATCAGGTCTATAAGAATACAAAAATCTGACTGTAGACTTTCGATTATCTGCTTACGCAACTGATTCTAGCGACACACTCTTGTTACCGGATGCGCGTATGTAAGGACTAATGATCCCGACGGAGGTAGTGCAATCATATTCCTTATGCTTTGCTCCACTGCCAAAAGTTAATTTTATTTGTACCTGGCTTTTCATAGGACTGGTAAGGTATTCATTTCATTCTTCTGTTTCCGAAAACGATAACGATAACGATTACGATAACGATAACGAGAAAAAAACCCGCTGGCCCCCGTTTTCTTAATAGCGGCCACACCGCGAACGATAACGATACTCACCAACGATAACAAGACGTATCGTTGGGATCACTCCTCGAGGGTGACTTCTCTTGTAATTAGAATTCCTTGTTACATAAATTACATAGAGCTTACCATTTTACTACGGTGTGTTTACTTTCTTAGTATTGTTTCAAATTCCATTGGATTCTATATAATCCTGCTGGTCAGCAATTGAGAATGAGCTGGGTAAGATATCACTAGCAGACTATGATCACTATTCAATATGGATAGACCGAATAGTACCGAATTATTTCTAAATAGCGGGGGTTACAGCATTTTCTACCCGAATGTAAGATGTGAAAAGTCAAGTGAAAATGTGAAAATTGCAGTTCAAGTTGAAATTTTGCAGTTACATTTAAACTTTTCTTTATCAAAGTAAGTGAGCACTGGTTTTTCGGACATGTATGCCCATTTTGCTCGTATATGGATGATCCTTTTTACAAAAATTGAAACTTTCCAGAAATTTGGAGGGGACACAGTTCCCCTCGTGCTATACCATCCAGAACGCACATATAACATCGAAATGCACGAGGAATGTTAGAAAAATAGGACCTAAGGGTAGGGTAAGAAGTTCATAAGCAAGTCTGAACTTATTTTGAGTGAAAGGTCAAAAGCCATCTCTAGTTAATAAAATTAAGGTGTCTCTCCTGTGATTGATAAGCTGAGGATAAGTCTCGGATTCAGTCAGCCGTGATGAGCGGTAATAAATCACTGTTATATTATTGTGTTGTTTCAAGTGGTTTTCTCCTACTCTTTATTCACTTGCCAGACTTATTAAAAAGAGTTCTCACGACAATAGATTCTACAGCCGTGGAGCTATAGCACAGGAAATTAAGATTCAAAGATCAAACGCTTTTGTATTGTAAACTCGGGTGCATCTATCCAAGTTCAGGGCACTTGATGTACTTATCGTGTTGCATTTTCATTCATAACTACAGAATTCGTTTTGCATAATTGGCCCCCCCTGCCCGAAAATATTGCGGTTGGCCGACAAAATTTTGTTTTGCCTTATGTTGGGCAGAAAATTGAAGCTCATGAAACTCCCGTCTTGTACACTCATGGCTTTATCTATGAATAGTCATAATTGGAGGGAGAGGAGGAGGAGACAATAAAATAGGACAGTATACCAGTGTTATCAAAGAAACTAAACAGTACTGATGTGTTTGGATTACATTGCCTATTGATATTTAAACGCGACGAACTCGTCTCCTTCGTCATGCAAACCAGTGTACAGTTTGATAGTATGCCCAGTGGACTTGAAAGAAAGGCAAAAATACGACCTAAAGGAAAAATGGGCGTTGATGCTGGTCAAAGTTTCTTTCGTTGGTGACTTTCTTAGTGAGTTTTTTGCAAATGGTGACCCCGATGTGAAAACAAAACTAAGAAAACAAAGAAGTTTAAATTATTGGAGGAGCTAGGGACTCTCTGCGATGGTTACGTATTTCTTATGTAAAAGTCATCCTGTGTGGAAAAATAGACGACACAAATGATTATAAACTAAATAAATGATATCATATCTGAATACAACTGTACTCATTCAACTCAAAACACACACATTAAAATCCAATTTATTACTGTGAGGATTAATGAGTTAAAGTTAGTGAATTTAGTCGCGTTGGTTAGCAACGTTAGTTGTTTGTGGTGATTATCAGGCACGAGCTAACATTCTTATACGTGAAGGCCTGAATGTCTCTATATACTTTTTCGAAATCTACTTTTAATGCAAATTTTGGGGCTTTATTTTTCAAAACATTCCGGCATTTTTTGCAACTGATAACGATATTGAGTAATATTTGATATCAAATAATATCAGTAGCATTGTTTAATTTATTTTCTTACAAGTATTAGCTTATCTTTTGTGGAGAGGTAAAGAGCAGATGACATTTGCAATACTCTCATATATATTCTCACTATTATGATTATTATTTTCTTTTCAAAATTTATGTTCAGGCAATTGTTATTACCAGTATTTCATCTGCTAAGCGAGTCATAACAAATAACCAAAGGCTAGCAGAATCATCTCGTCTTCACATTGCTGGCTGTTCCCAACCTCTTTTGCACTATACCAACATAGTATGATATTCCCAATTTTCCCATCCACCTATCAAATTCATTTGTAACACTTCCACGGTCCCTATTACTAAAGGTACAATCTCTACCTTTTGTAGTTTCCACAATCTTCTGATCTCTCTTTTCAAATCCTGATACTGTTCCACCTTTTCTTCTTCTTTTCCCTCTACTCTAATATCAGCTGGCACAGCAATATCGATGATTGTCTCCTTTTATTCCTTCTTGTCAATAACAAGTAAGTCTCTTTGCTTCTATCACATAATCACATCGGATATTAATATCCCTCAATACTTTAATCTCTTCATATTCTACAGCACCTTCTGGGTCACATTCATACCAATTTTCGCTGTAACCCATTCCTTTTACAAATGTCCCAACGCACTTTCTTCGCTACAATGTCACGCCGTGTCTTATATTCTTCCTGTGCCAATTTTTCAGACCTGCTTGTTATGTGTTGTACACTTTCCCCTTTCTTGCCATACAATATGCACAGGGGGCTTTCACTGGTCTTATCAATAATATTTTACATAGTTCGTTCTTATGACCTGATCTTGTGCAGCACATAACAACGCTTCCTTCCTGATCTTTAAATCTCCTGTCGATAACCATTGCCATATTGTTCTCTTATCAACTTTCTCTGTCATGTCCCTGATGAACTTTCCGTACATTGTTTTCACACTCCACTTCTCTTTTCGTTCTTTTGCTTTCTGTTTCTTAAATTCCACACTCGTTATAGTTTGTTTCATACCAATTGTCTCAGCTGAAGCTACACCTTTAATAGGGTATTCTTCCGAATTAGCAACATAGAACCCTATTATTACTACTGTTATTATTATTATTTCTTTTCTCCATCTTCTGTGTCTGGCTGTTCTTATTGCCGAGTTCTATGATAAGTTCTATTATCATTATAATTATGATTATTATTGTTTTCAATATTTCAAAATTCGGATCATTATTAGCGAAACATGGCGTTCACAGTAAGAAACTCCTCAGAAATCTAACAATCCAGCAAACCTCGACTTTTATTAATTGGAGTTGGCTAGTTTTGTTGTTTGTTTTATGGTTTGTTTCGTTTTTCTTAGTATGTTGACTATGTTTATACTGTTGTTGTACTAGTTCCACTCCTATAAAATCTTGCTGTCCCCGTCGTAATGGGTGAAAACAGTGAGAATGATATGTACACCATCGAAGCTGAATTCTCTGTAAAGTTACAGAATAAATATATGGCACTGAAGTTTAAAAAAATGATGATGATGATGATTATTATTTTTTTCAAATCACTTTTCAGTAATTATACTTCCACACATTAGCCAATCATAGGCAGTGGGTTTTTTGCGCTAAAGATTCTTCAGAAAAATAGTTCTTTGCATAACATTTTGGTGTTATCTGTGCTGCACAGTGCTGCCATTAGATTTTAGAAAATTCGGTGTTTACAATTATGGCGGGAGGGTGCAGTTCCAGTAACTCGCCCATTCAGACGTGTACCCTGAAATCCGCTTACCTTTAAGAATTAACAAAGGCATACTAGTTTTACATCTATAGGGAATCGAAAATGTGCCTCTAGAAGTAAAGTAGGCCTGCCGTATTAAACTTCAGAACAAAGAAAATACTTGAGCATTTTTACATATATTTTACCCCTTTTGTGACATAACATAAGGAATGTTACTTTTAACAAAATTAGTCTTGGCTGATGATAAACTTAACCGAAGTTCTACTTCTTCGTCACAGATTAAAAGCAATAACACTGTACAAGGAAATATCCAGTTTGCTTCAGCTCTGGATCAGGCTGATTTGCATGCTGCGATTGAACGGGCCGATTTAAGTATGTAGCTAATCAAAGATAAGCCGTACCTGTGATTACGCTAAACGGCACGCTTGATTATTTCGGAGCACAAAATACGCGTTTTGATTTTCATCTTATTCTTAAATCATTTCTTCTTCAAGCTGAATTCTAGACGCTACTTCAGTAAGTGAAACATGGCAATAACTTAGATCCTAAGGGCATTATTTACTCGGAACATGTTATAGCCTTAAATAAGTGCAGTCATTACGGAGCTGTTTTGTTTCTTGTCAAAAAAGTCAACAGCGTGCTGAAACGGCAAATCGAAAGCACTGAATCATCTTTTGAAAAGGCTGCGCTGTGGTCATATAAGATACTTCAATGAAGAATCGAGTTTTTGCTGCAGTAAAAGAGATGCTTTACACCTTGACGTCTAGGAGGCCATGCTTAAACTTTCAAAGTCCTATTACGACATTAAAAATCAGTAGCGAATCTGTGGCAATGTCACAGATTTTACCACATCGGCCCGATTAGTTCTTTGATCATCTAAATTGAAATCAGGGGTTTGAACAATAAGCCCTACGTCATACCAATTGTGAATCCGTCCGAAAAATCGTAGCGCGAAAATCAGCCTTTAAATGCTGAAGACTAATTGAAAACTAGAGAAATACAAAACCTTATTTTTGCCTACCTTAATAATAACTGATTTATTAGCATAATATTGACTTCGTTTTTTGTTTGAAACTGCCCGGCAAATCACACGATTTTCTATTCTAGGCGAACGACTCGTTCGAGAAAAGCAAATCGGTTCAACATTTAATCTTATCGACGGCAAAAGAGCTCATTCTCTCTAAAGATGATAATTCCTAGTTCCTTGTTTACCATGAAATAACATGTGTTCTTTTATCAAAATGTGCCGAGGGAACGTCCGTCTGTGATATTTTAATAACTAGAAGTAATCTCTCAGTACAGCTACTGAAGTTGCGGTTTCGAACTTAAATCACTGAAAGGATAAACTGTTTTTGCTCTACAGAGAGATTCATTACCCCCGTCCTTATCATATGGTTCCATGGTTTCCTTTTTATGCACCTGGCAAACGAGTCACTCTGTCACTCTAAAGGCTTGGCTTAACATCTTTAATCCCCACTTCCAGTCGACAAAGATCAGAAAGCCGTATGTAAATATGTACCGGCTGAAATCCGAATTTGATGTCTGTGAATGTTTACTAATACTGCTTTAGTCAACAACTGATACACTGAAATGACCTGATGTTACTTTTCTCAAGAGCAGGTAAATATACAGTGAGCTTCGTTCATCTCCATTCGCGAGGCGACAACTGTTCAAATAAGACCCTGTACTTTTCATACATAAATACTGTTAGACATTGGAGTTCCATTTTCAGAAGATGTTCAAATAAGATCTTTTACTTTTCATACATAAATACTGTTAGACACTGGAGTTCCATTCTCAGAAGATAACTTTACGTAAAGCTGCCAT
>JAAAKL020008124.1:2850-16218 GCA_010016065.2 Carybdea cf. marsupialis auct. non (Linnaeus, 1758)
ATTACAAGCGCCATTCTTATTAGATCCCCTCTATTACAAGCGCCATTCTTATTAGATCCCCTCTATTACAAGCGCCATTCTTATTAGATCCCCTCTATTACAAGCGCCAGTCTTATTATATCCCCTCTATTACAAGCGCCATTCTTATTATATCCCCTCTATTACAAGCGTCCTTGTCTTAATAGCGCCCCTCTATTATATGCGCCTCTGTCTTATTAGCGCCCCTCTATTACAAGCGCCTCTTTCTCATGAGGCTTTTTCTTGTATTCACGCCTCCATTTACAAATATTTTGATTAAAACGGTTCTCTAATTTGCAGCAAGCCATCTAGAATTGGGTTCGTGTTCTGCACCACTTTGTCATTAGCACTTCATCAATTCCATAGTATTCCATAACACAGGAGAGAAAGAGGTAGCGTTATGTTATTCCACATAAACCAAGTAACCGTATGAACCTTTAGTTTTCATGCAAACAGTGTGTTGCTTCAATCAATATCTCCTTTTTTCCATTCCCTTTTCAAGTAGTGCCGCCCTTTACTAGGTGCCACCCTCTAAGCAGCCCCTCACCTCCGTTGATACGGTTTTAATTGGCCCCTCGGCGAATCTTTACGGCTCACATGTCTACGCAGTTTCAGAACAAACTAAAGTCTCCACTTGGGAATGCGAATTTTTCTCATCTTAACACTGTTAAAATTTGCTCAACATGTGCAAACATTTTGATTTAGGGATTTGTAAACACTTTCAATTATTGCTGAATAGTAAATTGTATTAAATTAAGGGTTTGACGTGCATCATCAGATTTTGTAAAAATTGATTTGCTCCTTAGAGGAATAAGCTTCGATGTTATTCTGAGTTACAGTGTGTTGTTCACCGAAGACGTCGGGTAAGAGTTTGTCATTGTGCATACACTGTATAAACACTAATGGTAGAATAATCTGCATGGCCTTACAGTCCAGGTGAAAAGCTAACAGTATTGGTGACAAGGACGAAAGTATCGTAGGAAATTCATTGAAGTGTCCCACATTGACAACAGAATTGGCTAAGACAATCTTTTACTTTCTGCGTGGGAAGACTCACTCAAGTCCTTGTCCAAGAGGGACGCGAGAAAGTTTTTATCCTTACAGATCACTACAATAAATTATCATGCCTTCAAGCATAGATTCCAGGTCGAAAACATTGCGAAATTTCCAAATAACTTTGACTTAATCTGGCAAAATGTAGCAGAACATTAGGAAAAGGCCCTGTCATTGCCAGTATTACGTGGTTTCTGGCCTGGTACGTTTTGGGTTTTGATATGTTGCTCTAAGGATTAATACTGCAGAAAGGAAACTAAATCTCAGACAATGTGTTGTATATTACTGACTTCTTCAGGTCCGTTGGGAATATCATAAATGGACCTGAAGAAATCAGTTATAGTCGAAATCTTGTCTTAAATATAGTTTTCTTTTTGGTGTATTATTGCTTGTATTGATCACCCTATTGGAAGTAATGTTGCAATAATCAGGGAGGGAGCGCTAGAGATAGACACAAAGTTCCCGATAATTTTTTTTAAAAAATTGTAGCAATTGTCAGGTAATACGTGTAGCATGAAACAGTTGCAGTTACTTATTTGTTTGCTACCATATCTCTAGTTTTGAACATTGCAAATTTAAGTCCCATTGCCAGATTTATGTATAAGTACCGCAACCATGCCTGTTGTTTATGGTAGATTTCTCAGAGCCAGTGGATCTGCACAGATTTGCTTTGATAAATTGATATATCATACTATAGCATTATACTTGACAAACCAATTTTTGAATATTAGTAAAAAGTGAATTCTGCGTAGATTATAAGAAGGCATAACATGAAAAAGGGTTCAAAAATTTTTCTCAAGTTTCTCGAGTCGTAAATAATGCGCGTATTGACGGTTGGTATTCTATGCATTCTATATGGATCTGAAAAATATCCATGTATCAAATAAAGGATGAAACCACATAAAAGCTCTTTTAGGCTTGGAAATCAGGGGCAAAGATTTAACTCTTGCTTCGACAAAGCGCCAATTTCATACGTTAATGTATATAAATACATATACCTAATATGCTTGTATCAAATACATATGCACTTGTGCATATAAATATATACAACAATATCATAGCTGTGGGGAGGAAACGTCATTATTGATAGTTATAAACACAAGGTCGTTGACAGATGCTTGAGACCCTATTTCACATTCATGCTACTTGCAAGTTAGAGTAATCTGTTTATGGGGTTTGTGGATCCACATATGATGATTTATTAGACCTCTGTACCGTAATATGTATGCATATATGTATAGATGTACAGATGAATCAATTATGCCTGCGTGTCCTTGCAGTTTCTCTATATGATTCATTACAATATAATAGCGGGAAGACGCTACCCCCTGCTTCACAAGTTGGTAACAAAAGCTGATATTCAAATATTTTAAGGTCGCGTTTCCCTTAAATTGTGGCATCCATCAATTTTCTTTGTAAGGAAGAGTACACAAAGCATATAATGTTTATAGGTCAAAGCTGTTAAAGCAAACTTCTTGTTTCACAATTATCGAGTGTTGATAATGCAGACTCAGAATGGGAGCTGACTTCCTTTTTCTTTTAACATCTCAACTCTCTTTAATCAGAACAGCTGGTTATTGTTGCCAAATAAATCGATTCTGTAATGATGGAAGCGTTCCATGCACTTCCAATGACCAATATTTGCAAGGAAGCCTACAGCAGTAGTTGCAAACAATCAGTAATAAAACACGAACCTCCGCGTCTTTTACGAAGCGTAACAACTAGTGCACTGGGAAGGAGGCTGCCCATCGGAGAAGCCGGTCGCCATGTTTACTTCGCCCTCTAACGCAGTGTTGTATTGACTTAGTGACTATTTCCTTGTAAATGCAAGGTACGAATTTTATTGAAGAACCAGGAAATATAAACACCAAATCACTGAACGTTAAGTCAGTTGCAAATAAAATGACCTTTCGGGTCAAAATAATTTTTGATAAAGGATTAATACAGCTATAAAATTCTACAATTGGGTGTAAAAAATTTGATGTTTACGTCAAATTCATCGTTAAGCCTAAGATTTTTTTCACTCTCATTAAAACACGAGGAGTATAGTATAATATTATGTAGCAAAGTCTATAACTCTTTCTCCTTCCTTTCAAGTATCTTAGATGTATAACTCTGATAATAATTAACGACTTTGAATATTCACCGCGCTTTTTAGTTTCCTGGCAGAATTTGAGGACACTGTACTAGCGGCGATCGTTTGTTTACCCCCTGTTCAGAGACAGCTGCATGGGCTTTCAAACACTTACTGCAGATTTAGGCACTTTGTGCAGAATTGTCATATTTTTGTGACATGAGAAGTGGTTATGGACTTAAGATATTAGCAAAATTTAGCTCAAAACACCACAAGTTCATTACGGATCATATCGCGATAGGAAGTCAGACCTGACGGTATGGTCAGCCATTTGAAAAAGTTGGAGGTACATACAATTTAAGGATGCTCCTATATCAAACTTTTTTACTATGAGAAGTGGTATAGATTTGATGGAATAGCATTCACAGCTTGATAAATTCATACGGGACTTGTGCACGTAAAGCAGAGGTGAAAATAAGGGCTTGGAGCTGCACTAATTAAAAATATTTCTTAACGCTACTTAAACTGTTTGCAAGCCATTGTTAACTTACGCAAAATGCAAGTCAACTAGAGTAACTTCAAGTTGGAAGGTTTCTGGAAATCTTACGAGACTAACAGAGTTAGCATATTGGCGCTTTCAACAATTTGGAATGTTTGAGATGTATTCAGATTTCTTGAGTTCTATCTTACAAATATTGAGCTTAATATGAAAATGTGATGCAGTGAATATTGATAGACTATGAAAGTTTTGTGCGTAGTTTTCCTAGCAAAGGATAAGTCATGAAATATTTTTAAGATTTTGTTACTTTTTATCAATTGGTGCTGCCTGCACTCTGTGCAGGTCATTGCCGACGGGAGAACAAAACTTACAAAGTATAAAATTTTTGAAACACTAAACTTTCCTCCTGGGAAGGAATACTGATTGGAGTTTCATTTGGTTAGAATAGTTTGATATGTGGGATTTGTGTAAAACTATTGATGTTATGCCATCGATTGATACCACAGTGACATGTGGAAGCCGTATGGAATCCAAACTCAAGAACATGCATATCATTCCTTTGGAAATCAAGCATGACAATAAGGAAGAAACACTAAACAGTTTTCATTCATATAAGAGAATTTGATATCCCAAGATCAGTTTCTAACTGAAAGAAGATCAGTATGCCATTTCTTGATTTACTGCACTGGGTACTTTGTTGGTAATCAAACTCATCTTGGGAATTCATGACGATACCTCTCTATGTGGAAAATTAGATAAAGTCGATGTTTATCTCTGACTAATAATTGGCTTTAAAGTTCGAGATGGACAGTTGGAACAGAATTTACTAAACACAAAGTGTTTCCGGCAATAAATACGTCTGGTAAATGTATTAGCGTTGAGAGACCACGGGAGGAAATAAATTGACTAGCTTCTTTTCCTTGTTCATCGAGATGTCAGAGGCAAGCATTGCATTCCTTCTTATCATAATCATGTCATTTATAAATTGCGAAGGACACCGCTACTGCCCTCTTAGAATATTTGCAGGAGAAAGGTATCGTGGGCATCGATTTAAGCTTTCAGAATGCGCTTCGTTTCTTCTTGCTATCACATCAGCACATCATATTGACTTCTGTCGTGACAAATGTATAAGGACACAAGAATGTAAAAGCATAAATTTTGATTCTAGTAGGGCAGCTAATAATTGCTTCCTGCTAAGGAGGTCTACTAAAGATCTTTTACCGATTTATACCTACTGCTTTGGAAAAAACCGCTCTACGTTTATGCTAGAGGATATAAACAGGGTCCCACATTATCAAATGAGTAGCAGACTGAAGACAAGCAACTCCAAAACATAGTGCATGAAATCGCATTTTCCTGACAGAACATATGTCATTTCTTGATGAACACATAATTCACTGTTAGAGGTAACGGTTAGAGCTTTCATTTTGTGTGTAGCAGGGAGGCACACTACTAAAGAATTACAAATAAATAATCCACGATAAACTTCCGCAAACATCATTGAGTATACAACTTTACGAATTTCGATTATTTCTTACTATTCTCGGATCATTTGGAGTGGGACAAACGCGTTCAGCAAGTTTGCTGTATGTACTCAAATAATGACGTGGAAATTCTTCGATTTGTGCTAACATTCCATTGTACTACTGATGTTTAGTTTGTTTATGGTCATAGTAACAAGTGCTTAGGTGGTAATTGTTTATTGTCATGAAGTCTACAACACTTGATTCCTACTGGTGCTTTTAATAGCTATGATGCTGTGTCACAAGTTTTACTTTGTCTTTAACAAAATTAGTATCGGTGTTGCCAGATCATTACTGTTACATTCTGTATCAGTAAAATTATCTGATGGGGTTAAAAATATTTAACTTGGCTAAGTTAAAAATCTAGCAAATTGCGTTTGTACTCGCTGTTATTATATCTATATACACATGTGTCTTTTGGCAGAAATGTTGATTGGAAATGACGCTCCTAGATAGCATGAGATGGCAGGACACAAAACAGGCAATCAATAAACAGACGTATTGTGTATTTACAAATAATTGGAAATTACATTAAGAGAATTTTTGGTTTCAGATACGACAATTTCTCATCAGATATTACTCCGGATTATCTTTTTAACCTGACGACTTGTCACAATTTCCCTTACAACTGCATTAGCTATGTGACAAATTTTGACTTCCTAGCAAGGTAATAAGCAGTTGAGAAGGTTCGTTCCCTACCCTTTTTGCGTATGATGATATTTCGCCCATTGATTGACTTCACGCATGTGACTTCTAAGCCTATTTCTCGTATATCTTGGACCGTCGTCGATTCTGACTATTTGATACTTGTTTCTTACAATCATCGCCGATAGAAAATTAGCCTTTTATCACAATTGTCAACGCAAACCATACTCAAAATAAGGTTCTTTGTGTACCTGGATCATGTGTCAACATAGGGGCTGCAACATCGTTGATTGTCGGAGACGAGAAGCTTCTGTAACCACTACGTCTGCGATCATGGAAGACACTCAGCGATTTTCTGCAATTAGGGTCATGATCTGCCGGATCCGGCCCACAAAGAGATTTTTTGTATAGCTTTTATCATATCGATTCATCTGGAATAGTGACGTATAGATGCTTAATGTGCAATGCGCAAGCTCTTTCTGGCACTCATTTCCTTGCATCTTAGCACCGAATCTCCTACAGTAAACATTCGCCAAAATTTTTAAGTCCTTAAAGTATCTTGAGCTAAGTGAGAAATTCTGCTGCTCAATTCGAACATTGTTTGATTTAAACAAAGAACTTGCATCCTTAAATGTTCGATTTAATGGATGCTAATTACATTTCATGGGAGCAATCTCTCCTCGAGCTGAATTACATTGGGAACGTGTTTGTAAGGGAGGGTTAGGTATTTATGGGCGTCACCCCCAAATGAAAGGCATGATGGTTAAACGTTGGTCTGGGATAAGTAAAATCAGTGGGAGATTTAGAAGGGAAGGAGTGCTGGACTGAACAAAGTCTGCGGTGACCCTATGACGTCATACACCGTCAATTAGTTCGAGAGAGATAGTGTAATATAGAAGCCAGAGGCCCTGTATCCTCTGCAGTGAACGTAGCTCCTGTTGCATATTGAGATCAAGATGTTAAACACGAAGTCTCCAGTCTGAATCTAGTTCTGATATTGCGCAATGCGTTTTAATATTGCGCAATGCGCAAGTAGGAAATTAAGTATTCGAATACATTAGCATAATTATTTCGTATGCAACACAAGGAACCTGGATCTTATGAAGGGGGGGGGGCTAAGATTGTCTGAAAAGGGGAAAAAATAGTAAAAGTTTAAAAACATCTTATTTAGTCTAAAAGTGCCCCCCATTTTGTATATTCAGATCAAGATGTTAAACACGAAGTCTCCAGTCTGAATCTAGTTCTGATATTGCGCAATGCGCTCAAATAGTAAAGTAGGAAATTAAGTATTGGAATACATTAGCATAATCATTTTGCATGCAACAGTTTCCATACCTTCAACTTACTTCAGAGAGATTCATATGGGCTAAGATTAACATCGATGAAAGGGACCCCATAGAGGCGTGGGGCCTTGAAACATGACCCAGTAGGCCACGCCCCAGCGCACCCCTACTCAAGGTAACTGTTAAGGCAAAAAGACACTTGATAATCAGTGACTTACTCATGACTTTCCAACAGGAGAGAGGGAAGCATCAAAAGCGGAAGTCCTAAGGCATCATCATTTTGTGGATGTGTTGGGATTCCTTCTTCGAAAATTTGGAATATCCTGCAATCAAAAAGTTGTCATATATACTGCTTATTCAAAATCGACTAATATGAGTGTAAAATGATATTTTAAGGAAAGCTATACAGCTAAAGCATACGTCACTGTTGTTGACATCTTACAGATCGTAATGAAACACACTGTCTCTTCGAAGACCAAGGGGAAACAAACAGTTTCTATAATTGTTAAATGAAGGAAGTTGGCTACTGTGTAACTTGGGATGATAAAGGTGTCCAAGAGCTGCTAGACCCAAATTTATTGTGTTGGGGATTTTGTCAATAGTAAGGGGCTTTTAACGTTTAACAGTTTAATCCTCTTTCACAGTTAAAATTTTTGAAGGTGGCCCTCAGAGGGGTACCTCAGTATTTGTCTGTGTACCGATATGTTGCAGTTCAGGATCAAAACCTTAGCAGAGTATTAGGGTGGAGGGAAGGCTGTTTTGACATGGCGACAAGTGCATGGTACTATTATATTTGATTAAAGAATGAAATTTAAAATACTTAAATAAGCGTTGATATACTCTACCATACATCAGTTTGTTTTTACTAAGAAGTTCTGGTAACTTCTGTGAGTTGAAAACCTTCCCTATTATTGAAGAAAATTTATTGGGGGGAGGTAGGTGACCATACCCTACAGTTTCTGCCCCTACAGCACCTAGTACTACCACAAACGTTTCTCAAGTGAATTAGTGTACCAGTCTGCTGTTAGTCTCGTGTAGTCAGTTGCGCATCTGTTGGTTGGAAGACGATCAATGCTAATAGAATTGTTCAGGCTATTGGAAGCAGGTCTCCTCACAATATACCATACAATGATGCTTGTAAACTATATGGTTTGTGAATGGTTCTGACACACCAGAAATGAAGAATACTTCATTCATATGACTGCATACCAACTGAATAGATGCAAGACTCGGATGTACTTGCATGGGTAAACTCTATAACCGCATGAATAAAGTCTTCGGGGTAACGGTCCTGTTTCATCGCTTTATAGAATGCATTAAAGAGAATATCAAAATGCTTTTCGAAGACAATCATGTTGCCTGTATTCATGACAAATGATTATACTTCGATTTGTGTCTTTGAAAATACTAAATGTGTACACGAGGCTCATGCTACACTTTTGCTTCCCCTTTTTATCCTGTTCCTTTAAGTTTACATGAATACAGGTAACATGAAGTCAACTGCTGAAACTTCTACTTTCAAAAGCGGTATGTTATGTTATGTAGTAGTCGATCTAGCCACTATAAATGATGGTAACTGTAAAGTAGGGAGTTGTTTATAAATTTGGCAACACTTACACTAAATCACATTTCCTAATGAATCACAAATAACGTGATCAAATGACTTCTCAATGTTTCTCCATATAGTTTCGATTTTCAGAGCACATAGTCTTGGGGCACATGACATAGTAAAGGGTACACAGCAAAGCAAGTAATCCACCTTTCTCAGGACACAAAAATTTGTAATATTTTCAAAGTATTCTAAAATTTCTCTTTCCAAGTATGACCACTTCGTTACATTAGTAATTTTCACCAGTGACCAGCGAGTATGGTATGTCTGGCTCACAAGTGCCTTCTCTGAAAAATTGAATATCTGATTTATAGCGTATCAAGTGCGTAGCTGAAAGGTAAGCTTCACGGTGAAACGTTTTTATACCATGAAAATACACTGTTGCGCCTTATGGATCAAAACTAGACGCCCACTTAGGGAGCCTCGCAGAGGTCAAGAGGTTGAGAAAGACTATTTTGCATTGTGCAAAGCAGGGAGCGCGTTTTGGTTTATTCACGTCCAAAACTCAGTTACTAGTTTATTTTGAGGGGTGAAACTTTCATCACAATGGATCTAAAGCAAGGAGTATTTCATGCAACATCAGCATGTCATTACTAGAGACATTGTCTATGTGACAAGACTGAAGGCTAACTCACTTAAAAGGATTAGAAAATCAATGAAAATATAATCAATGAACGCTTTACCACCAAATTGCTAAATGCTGAACTCATTGCTGAGGGCCTGTTCGTTCAAACCCCCTGTTTGTTGTTTAACAACCAAGGTTCTGTGCCGTGGAGAAAGGAATTGTACTCCTACTTACTCTCTGTGGATGTTGTTTTTGTACTAGAGCCAAGGAAAGGAACATCAAAAAATGGGAAAGATCGACGTAAGTGATACTATTAATGAGGTAGCTTTGATTGGGGAAACTTTTCCTTATTTTTCAAAATGTCTTTAGGTATGTACGATTGATAGGTAGACTAAAATTAAGGTAAGCAACAGTTCACAAAAAAAGAGGTGTATCATCATTTCATCATCATCACAGACCCATAAACTAGGATCATAACTCAATACAAATAACAAATAACAAAGTTCCAAATAACTGTATTTAAAATAGTATGAAATAGAAAATAGAAAACAATATATGTATAGTCGGATACGAATCAAACCTAAGTGATTTATCCAAGGAAATAAAAATGTTTTTCAACAATAGTTTCGTTTCATTTGTAAAAGTAGGTGATACAAGGTTTTAGAAGATGGGTATAATGCTATCACCATGTTAGGTTAAGGGGGCTTACACTACGAACTGATACGCTGCGTCAACCATTTACTACCGTAATGTTCCGACGTGGAAAGGATTAAGGGCGCCAATAATCTTGCTACCACCAGTGTTGCAATCGCAACTTGAAAATGAGCTAAAGATAATGAAGATAAGTAAGACCCTTAGGCTTACTGACTATATTTTGTAATTGCCTACAAAACCACGAAAAAGTTTGAATGAGCAGTGCTTCTTGCTATGGTTAGCCAACTTTTTTATCTAGCTTTACATTTCACCATTTTCTAAAGCCCCTTTTGTTTCATTGACCAAACAATTATTTTTAATTCTGAGGATTTTTTTATGGTACGACTACAATCCAATGTAAAATAAAAGCCTATCATTTTTTTAAGTGTACCTTCATATACAGAATATGCCAAACTAAAGTGGAGCATCTTGACGATAGGTTTCAAATTTTTCAAAAGTTGTAATTTTTCTCCAAGTAAGTTTGCCTATTTTCGTCAATATAAATTTGTAGGTCGCTTGCATCCAGTGTTGTTCTTTTATCATTTTTAATATTTGAAAATTTTGAGCCTAGTTGTTCTTATAAAGCATATTCTTACTAATGTAAAAAAAAGAGTAAACAATGAAGCTATGGGTTTTAAAATGGGTTATGATCCAAAATCAACCATTGGACGCTCATAGCCCCACTTCCTCTGAGAAGAACGGTTATCAATAATGCTCTTTTTGCCAAAGTGGCTACAGACAATATCAATGTCCGTAATATAGTGATTATTGTAAGTAAGTTGATTATTCTTTCGTATATATCTATTAATCTATCTATTTATTTATCTATTTATCTTTGATTGCAATGGGTCTAATAAATGCCTTCTAAGTCTTCCTATCCTCAGCCTGTCCTGTCTCGTCCTGTCATCCAATCATATTCTTCCCTGTCACCTATTGCAATCATATTCTTCCCTGTCTCGTCCTGCAATGTTATTTTTTTCCTTGTTTCCTCTTGCAATATTATCTTTTTCCTTGTCTCTTCTTGCAATCATATTCTTCCCTGTCTCCTCTTGCAATCATATTCTTCCCTGTCTCCTCTTGCAATCATATTCATCCCTGTCTCCTCTTGCAATCATATTCTTCCCTGTCTCCTCTTGCAATCATATTCTTCCCTGTCTCCTCTTGCAATGTTATTTTTGTCCTTGTCTCTTCTTGCAATCATATTCATCCCTGTCTCCTATTGCAATCATATTCTTCCCTGTCTCCTCTTGCAATCATGTTCTTCCCTGTCTCCTATTGCAATCATATTCGTTTCTGTTTCCTCTTGCAATCAACGTCTTCTCTGTTTCCTCATAGCTCTTTTGGCAGCTAATTCCCATGCCTTTCCTTGCAGATGCTTTTACATCTGTAAGGATCACTTCTATATCTCCTATGCTTTCCATCCGTCGTTTGAAGAATTGTATTTGTCACTTAACATTTCCGTTTGCTTTCTGTATATTACCCATCAACTGTGCTCTGCTATTTCTAAAAAACTTATCTTAAGCTCTTGCCAAATTTTTTCAATGGTATTGCTTCTCATTGAAAACAATTTGCTACTCTCTCACAATTTTCTCTGCGTTGCCTTCTGTCTCCACTTGCCTATACCTATTGTGGACGTCTTTATGCCACCCTACTGTTCCTTTTCTCGTCGCTTAGACAACCATATGTTGCTGTAGATACTCATGGGAACAAGGTTGCTTGGCTTAGCAGACGCTCCGTCATCCGTGAACTCTCGTTAAATGCAAATTGTAGCTCTCAACCAACCTCGCTATCTTTTCTGTGTAGAAAACTGCCATCATCTTTCAATGTTCATTTTCTCTCGCACTTTACATTCAAATGCTTCTTCTTTAAGTAAAAGTCCTCTTAGCTCCTTAACTCTTTTCCAATGTGCATCTGATGGCTCCCCAGATGACCAGGTCTGCATACTTATTTCATATAAAATATTTTCCATCTTTTATCTTTTAATACCAACACTAGCATTGTCAATGTTTCCCCTTCCCCCTTTGCCAAAATCATTTTGTTCGGTCTCGGTATAATGTTACGAAGGAAAGGAAGAGCATTTGTAGCAGTCCCCATAGAACTCCCTCATTGATTGTTGTTCAAAGTTTTCTTGCTTTTTGAATTGATTACTTACTTAGCTTTACGTTCAGTCTATACGTTGGAGCAACCCCACTTATTTGAAGCTGTTACCTTGTCCTGTCCATTCTGGATCTTCCGCAAAAAGTCCGCACCGGTACCCACTACCACTTCTTCCCTGAAGCTTCATCGTATCGGCGATTAAGAGGACAAATCTGTTTCTGACAGTAGCTTAATAAGAAGCCCTAGCTACAGTGAGGATATCTTAGTCTCCAGTACAGGCCCTTTAGACTTCTCCACTGTACAATCATTTATACATTAGTGATAATTTACTTTATAGTAACTAGAGTCGAGTGGCCTATCAGGAGCTAATTACGAAGAAGTTTGTAATCAGGTACCCCCGAATAAGTCACAAATTCATCACCTGATGCAGTTCATCGCACTTTCAATATAAATAAGGTTGCCATGTTATCTCTAAGTCCATGGAGTGCTTTTTTCTGACCCCCCAATGTGCAAGACCCTGGTTAGAACACTCCGAAGCACGACCTGTGCATTACGTTAATCTTTGATACTACGTCTTGTACCTCACCCCCTCCTCCTGCTCTCCATTGTAATTTTTGTATCTACATCTGAAATGCTCTACTAACTCTGTCTACAACGACGGAAGAGACGAAAAGCCGATTGGTAGCTGTAGAATAGTTTTGTTCAACATTATCTCTTTATCGGCAAAAAACCAATCAATGGAATACTAGAGATTTTATGCTGCTTAAGTCAGTACGGGTTGTGTATTACGTTAATTTTTGATACTACATACTTCTGACCTTCATTGCAAATAAAGAATTTGTAGCTAAAATTTTGTGCTCTCTCGGTATCCAGCGACGGAAAAATCAAAAGCTAAAAAATGTTATTTGTAGGTTGCTTCGTTTATTCTTTTTCTTGTTCTTGTTAGAAAACCAATTTAAGATATTATCACATCAAACAGAGTCTCCTATTTATCGTTAGGCGATTTGCTTGCCGCATTCGTAATCACGGAAACGAGTTACGATGTAGAATAGAGACTTGAGCCCCCCTCCACTCTCGAATCCACTCTCTAATAAGAGTGTAGTATGTTCACAGTAGATGATGCGTCCTTACGGCAATTTGTGGGGTTATGGACCAGGCCAATTGTATCTTGTGTATTTTATTTGATTTGTTATTCGATCGCTTCCATCATCAACAACATTATCATTATCATCAAGTCGTAATTCAAAATGCTAATATCTCAACTTATGATATTAACAGCTACCGACACAATTGTCTTACTGCAATTTGT
>JAAAKL020008125.1:0-16217 GCA_010016065.2 Carybdea cf. marsupialis auct. non (Linnaeus, 1758)
TGTATTCTCTGTTTGACCCTATAAATCGGGCACTGCGTCTTGACTGATTTATTGCAACATGAAGCAAAAACTCTAAGCTTTACGAAAAAACTTTGTCCTGATGATTGTTACTGTAATGAGGGTAGATATTGACACTTGAAACTGACAAGCACAAGTTTGATATATTTTGATGAATACTTAAGGCGTCAATCGTCGACTGGCGTCGATTTGTCAATAAGACTTACTGTTCATGCTTTGAATATGCCACAAGCACTAAGTTCAAGAAAATTGATGAACACCATTTATCGCAAGGTCGTAGCAACACCATCCATAAGTAAATAACAGTTGTGAGAAACAGCGTTTATTAGAAAACAAAGTCTTCCAGAACATCTGATCACATTGAGAATCAAGATCTCAACTGCGTGACCTTCCGTAGAAATTCTGAAGGTAAACTAAATATGAAATATTCAATTACTTTCTACAAGTGCTAATTATGAGAAATATCAACACAGAAAGCTAATCCAATGGTATATATTAAAATAACGTTTTCATCGGAGTGATAACAGTTGGGGGCTCAGTTAAGTAGTACATTAATTTTCTTAACGGATTTTGACGAATTGCAAACTTGTTCCTGCTGAGAACGTAGGGGGTGTTTCCCCATCTATCCCAGTGCCCCGCCACTACCTACATAAGGTGTTTTGGGGTAGATATTTGCAATCGATCTTCTATCGAATCTGCTCAGATCAATTGAGCCTATTAAAACGGTAGGCCATAATTTTGGTATTTCCTTAGAAAATGATGTTACGTTTTTCATTGCATTAGGTACATAACATAGAAAACGATATGCCATGCTTCTTGCATGAGCAAACGTTCGACGTCCATCTCCCTTGCACTCTGAAGAAACGTACGATAGCACACTGTATGGCCATGATCTGTAAGCCACTCTAAGATGAGTTGTCTTGATGGGGGAAAGTTTGAATAGGAAAAGGGAGGAATTGTAGCGACGTCTTCCCTTGATCGTCCTCCCAGACCCTTGGAATCCTTGGATTGGGACTATCGTGCTATCGGATTATTGGGCCATTGAAATCTCGGATTTATCGTACTTTATCCTGCTCGGAAATGTCGTGCTTCCGGAGGCATACATTGATTATGATGGCGATTCAAGCAAGTGATTCCCTTAGAAAAGTGGGTCAAAAATAACTTTAAAACTCGACCTCTGTAAAACCAGAGACCAAGGAAGAGTAGGGCGATAAGTCCCCAACCAGAATTAAGTACTCCCAGCCTTGGATGTAGCTTTCTACCAATTTTCATTGATAGGTATTTAACACAAAAGCGTATGTTTTCTGGTGACACTTGCTGCCTTTGATACTATGATATCTAAAACATGCAACGTCAAGAATACTGGAATCATCATAATTGTAATAATTGTCAGATTTAACTATGGATCAAGTTACGTCATGTTAATATTTTACTTTAAACCCATTCATTGATTTATGCACTCAGAAAAATTCTCTAAGAAAGTCGACAAACTGTCGATTTTCATACTCCTCCCCAACCGTCGCGAAATCTCGAATATTTGAAAACGCAAAGACTGTAGGCTGCTGACTTTGATTCATGCTTACTCTCACTTCCGTATTCCATCTTATTTGATTGTTGCACATTTATACTTGCTTTGGCCTAATCATGTTCTTCTAGCGATCGACAGCACGCCTTGAAAGGAGTCGCGAATATTCTGAACTATGACAAACATTCATGTGACCTCGCTTTCATGTGTCATTGAATAATTCCACTAACCGGTAGAAACACTGCTTGGAGTACCTTCCGTGTCAAAGCGAGATCAGTCAATGAATGTCATTTCAGTCCTCATCAAACAAATAATTATAAACAACGTTACATAACATGGCGGACCTTACCCCGCTATTCTAACGTTTGGGAACTAGTATTCGTGACCACACTTTTTCTCTGTTGGAAATAATGGGAAGCCCGGTCCAGACTTCTTTAAAGATCACTGAATAATTCCCGTAACAATAGAAGTTAAACCACTTTTTCAGAGAATTCTGCGCTGATCCTAGACTAATATCAGAACTGCATTAAGATGTAAATTACACTGCATCGTGATTATTCTAGGAAATTCCATGTAAATAGTTTATACATCGCATACCTGTGAAGTCAACTAACTTAAACTTGAGTATAAACTTTGAGATATACTAGAAGATAAAGTCATTCAAGAATTTGAATAAATCCTTTGAACTTATCATGTCATCAGTTTATCTCCAACGTAAGAAGTACGGACTCACCACAATTTATCGCAAACTAGTCTAGAAGTAGATCTTGCGCAAGCGTACTGAACACACAAATAAACATTACCAAAATTCCGCAACACCACCGTTTATATATACAATAGGTTCGATTGTTTAATGACAGTAACCATATTGTTATCTGACAACAATTATATTGTTTAAAGGTAAAGTCATTGTTTAATTACGATATTCATTATTTGTTTTGTTTCATTAGTTAAATTGTTTGATGACAATAGCCAAATTGTTTGATGGCAATTTTCCTATTATTTGATGGCATTGGCCCATTATCCTATTGTTTGATAACAATAGCCTATTGTTTTATGACAATGGTTCTTTTGTTTGATGATGACTGTCCATTGTTTGATAATAATAGTAATTTTTCAATTACAATAACCTTGTCGATAAGAAATTATAACTCTACTATTCCTTCATACTACGTCACCAAAACTTTGCAGTACTCAATCACAAAAATGTGAAAACAACCAAGCCAACAAAACATTGCAGGAAACCCTTTCATTGGCAGACTGATATCGGGCCTCCCATAAAGTATAAAGAAATTGTAACAGACCCATAGCGCTAAGCAATTACTACGATTGCCCAAAAAATTTAGGACTCCTCATCACACTTTCTTGTAACTACCAAACATATGAGGGCCTTAATGTTGGCTGCAGCTATTGTAGGGAGCTCTCTTAAACCCATCAAAAGCGAGGATTGGTGTTTGAAGTGGCTGGACAAGTAACTGATTCATCCAGTACCCTCTGGAATATCCTTGAGAAAGTCTTAAGCTGTACTGTGCTTGATCTTAAGAAAGTGTCAGACCTTGTTTTGACCAATCAGTGCAGTCAAAGTCCTGATTGGCTTCTTTAAAACACAGTTGGGTATAACTTTCATTGATATCTCCTCAATTTCAGTTCTGACAACTTTTTACTCTGAGGAATATCAGACGCAAAACGTTGTGCAATACTAAAATGTTTGCTATTTTGGTCAGTTTTACCCTTTTCAATCTAATACTGCTGTTAGTACAATTGACCTTGAAGAGATTTTTAGAGATGCATTTTAGTTAAAGATTAGAATCGGAGACGGTAACCAACTTGATTGGGACACAATACTACCCTGCCCTCACTCCTCTAAGTTAATGTCATTACAATAAGCAGTTTACTTTATTTCCTGTAATTGTACGTGCAATTCAGCTTTCTGTCAGGGCGTCTTTTTTGCCTACTCCCTAATAGCATTGGGTAAGTATCCGTTTTGCATATGGAAATTGATCCTGGAGAGCTTGTCAGCTGTCTGCAGTCAATAAATCGACTCAATTTGGATTGGAGGCTACATGATCGTACTTTTGTTTAGGATCAATCTTCTGCCGTGCATGATCATAAATTTATTTTCATCCAGCAGCAACAACATAAGTTGCAGAAAGCTGCAATGAATAGTCAACCTGTCTATGTTTGCATCTCAAATCCAATCCAGCCCAACCCTCCGTTCCTCAAGAGATGGTATACTAAATATCAATTACACAGACTGTGTTAAGGATAATACCTAAAAGAGAAAATACAACTCAAAACTGTGGTTATAGCAAAATAGTGGTTAGCATCAGTACATTCTAGAAAATGTCATGGAGACAAAAATTATCTGTCATTAAACAGTAAGCTCATGCCCCTTTGCCAAGCATCTTTGCTATATTATACTAACATATTAAGCACCAAGATTATGTTTTGAAATGCAGGAGACGGCATATATAATCCCCGTAAATGAGTGCTCAGAGTACTAAGGTGAGCAAATCATCATGCGCCAAGGATTATTAGGCTAATGACATACTTACATTCATCGTTAACCAAAAGATCAGGTTATTTATCGTCTTCAGACTAGAGAAAATGAAACAGTTAGCTGCCTGTTTACCTTTCCTCTATGCACATATCGTCAAAAGGTAGTGAAAGCGGTTTTGAAACACATGAAAATTGCCTTGTAATTCCAAGTCTAAAATTCCCATTTCCGAGCCATCTGCTGTACTTCTTGTTTAGCATTTTTACTTATAACAAAGGCTGTAGCATGTACCAGCATCAAAGCAATAGCCTCTGAATTTGCTAGCAGTTGTTCTACTATGTAGCTAGCCAGGAAAGACGGCAACGACCCCAGCTAGTGAATTATTTCAGTCTCCTGCTATTTATTTGCCGACGTGCATTTGTCGTTAGAATCAGCGCCTTTCACTGTACACCTCTGCTTACTCTCGCACTGCTAGTATTAAACTGAGTGTCTGATACTGCACATGTTAAGCGAGGTTTCTGTTGAGTAGCTTCTCTTGCCAAGAGAAGATTTGACGTCTGTTCCATAACAAAGGATAGTCGTAATCAACGCACAAGGTTTGCGTTATACAAGTAATTATATTGTAACTGAGCTACCTTAAGTTACAGTGAACTACTATAGTAATAAACTGAGCTTTTTTTAAGGCTTATCATTTAATCTTACAATCATTACAGTGCAGATGGTAGCAAATAGCATGCATATGAAGTAGAGTTTCTGTTGAACAAATTTACTTGTAAAGAGAGAATCTGAAACCCGGTGGTGTATCAATGAATAATTGCTGTAGAGTGGGGGGCATGGCATTGGATGATGACCTCGCTTTTACTAATTATATAGACTTTAAAACACTTAAAAAGCCAAATAAACTCAGAATGCAAAGTTACTGAATGCAAAGATATCCGTTAAGAAACTAATTAGTACGGGGGGAGCTGCCTCGATTCTGGGGTATGGCGCAGTGGCCCCCTTTAAATACGCCGTTGCTGCCATCGTTTCTTAACTGGAACCCACGATGAGGAGGTGTGATCAGACCATAATATCTTAAATGGTATAACCAATTCCTGCGCAACGGAGCTACGTAGCAGCTAGGTGCACAACAACAAAAATATATCTTCCTATCAAGAGGAAAAGACTTGTTCCCCGCATCGAAACCATTAAGCTGAGTTTTAAGTCTCTATCGTGTGCGTGTACGTCCTTAGGAGAGCATTGGTATCCCATTCCACAGAGAAAGCCCTAAAACAGAGATATTTAGCTGTGATTACATGTTGAAGGGAGGCTGTCTCTTAACAACAGCTCCACTTGTTACATGTAACACTGTTGAGTCATTACATAAGATTGAGCTAACGATCTAAATATTTCCTGATGATTCGACCTTTTCTAAACCTCATAACAGATATGAAAAAACTTGCCAGTGTGAACTTAATGACCTTAAAACATGTACGTAGTTTTGAAAGTTCTCATTTTTTTACTTCAACTATAATTGCATTTATATATAGAAAAACGATTCATTCCATAGAAGCTGACAATAATCCTTCTGTTGGACTTGCTCATCTTATAATCCCTGTAACACATATCGGATCAAAAAGAGACAGAAATGGAAGAAGATGTTGCAACACGGTCTTTTGTCGGATGTGATTACTTCTAAAGCAATAAAACCACTGTGAAAAACTGGTAATGTTGTATAATAGGTGTTTCATTAAGAGTAGGACAGACCATGAAATTATATGATGTTGGATATTAGATTAAAAGCATATTTATTTATTTCCTTTTTATAGGTTGCAAAAAAATGTAGAAATAAAAACACCTTTTTGTAATGTAAAGATAAATCATTTTTCATCTTACCTATTTACGTGCTCCTCTACTTGACATTAAACCCAAACCACAGCTGGTTTCTATTTTCAACATGTTGTGAGGAAGATTTTGGAACCCGCTTTGGGCTCCCTCTTTAAATTTTCTTTATAGTCACTTTTTACCCGTTAATGCGCTTCGTGGTAAACTGTTCGTTTGTAGTGGTCAAAGAGTTATATTCCTATTTCACAATTCACCAGTCAACCTGTATAATTATTGCTATTTATTGCTATTTCATTAGATAACCATTAATTTTTTGTTCTCAACTACATATTTCCATCTAGTGAAACTACGTTGTAGCAATCAGAAAGGCAATATTTTTATAACATCACTTAAGAAGCTTTTATCTTTAGCTCTACCAAGACTGGGTTGATTTGGGAATCCCAGAGAGGAGGGAGGAACTACTAAACCTGCTGCCATATGAGTGCTAATGAGCCCTTTCCCTTAAGTTATACTAGGCTAGATAGTTCATTGATCTATTAGGTCTAGAAAAAACACCTCCTTTCATGTGCTTCTCACAGTATGGTTTTGTACTCAAAGCTAATATATTCTTTATTCTTATTGTTTTATGTTAAATAAAGAAATAAATCGGCAACAGCATTTATTCTCCTACTTTAAATGAATAATGATCCTCTACCAAGACTGGGTTGATTTGGGATTCCCGGAGGGGAGGGAGGAACTACTAAACCTGCTGCCATATGAGTGCTTATGAGTCCTTTTCCTTAAGTTAATTCTTGGTAAGATAGTTAATTGATTTATTATGTCAAGAAAATCAGTGACACTTTATAGGGAATTTATAAGAGGTCATCATGTCATTCTATCCGATATAATGCAAGTTTCAGAATGCATACATTAAACATGCACTGTACTGGAGTTGGATTACAAGTATCTGCAAGGTATCTTCTGCACTTTTAGATTTGAAGGCAAGATTATTTTTTGTAGGAAGCAACACAGATTTTCTCCAGAGGAAAATCTCACTTTCTTTGCTCTACACAATGCACTCTATTCCCCCTTCCAAAATACAAGACCATCTTAGGAGCTCAAAGTACGTGTAAACTAAGATTGCCAAAACTCTCTATTGAGCATGTTTTTTGCTTCCTCTATAAACTGTACCTGATCAGAATCTGGCTATCCAAAGTTTGTTGGGTTAAAACTTTTTACTACATAAAGTGTAAGTCCTCGGTCATAGTATATCTACTTCAAAGTTTATTCTCTTGTTTTCTTTGTTCAGGCTGCTCTCCTCACAAACGTTTGCCGAAGGTTTCCCAAACAATGTCACCAACTAATGGAAGAACGAGTCAGGAAAGAAATGGTTTTAAATTCCCGCCGGAAGCTGCAGGACGTCTCGATACCTGCCAGACCTGCATCGGTAAACAGCGTAAACGATGGAGGAGCACAAGACTCGAAGCAGGCATCATCATTCCAAGAGTTAAAAGAAATTTTATTGCAATCATGAACATGACTTTTCTCTTCCGTGACGTTTAGCACTCTTTGATTATTGTAGACGCAAGAATATGTTATTCAACTCTTAGTGTTAGTAGCGATAAAAATATACTAACAGTTCCAAAGATCTATCAGTTGTGATTTGGTCTCAAAACTTCCTTCTTCGATGTACTTTATAGTGAGAGTAAAACGCTAGTTCTCTTCATGGTTGACCTACCGTCCCCCTATGATTTGCTTTTAGGTGCCTAAGAATCAGGGGGTACATAAAGAAGGGTTCTAAATAATTGGGGAATTTAAAACTGTCAAAATGTTTAAAAAATTCCGAAAATGGTTATATCACAAAACACAGTAAGTTGTGCAAGGCAACCATCTTACAGGGATATCACCAGAATCTTAAATTTTGGATTATATATTGACCCAACATGGCTTTGTGCTGGTTGAATGAATATCGTAATTTCACGTCATGTTCACCTGACGCATGTAAAATGAGGAGAAAGTCAATTGGTATTCCCCTCGAATGTATTAAGAACGGAGAAGACATACGGATGCGATCAAAAGTTAAGCTTGTTTGAAAAGGTCTTGAAGGGGCAATGCTTTCTTTGCATCAGCTTATACACTTTCCCACCATTTATCGCATATAAAATCTCCAGGTATCTCTCCTTGGTCAAATTAATCCTTTGCCGCTCGGTGTTGCCAAATACCGCTTAACAGGACAAACAAAACCACGGTAGGTCTGCAGGAAACCGCTAAGAGTAACAAATAAAAACATTTTAAAGAATGAAGAGAACCTCCTTTGTGGTAGAAACAAAAAGTTAAGGTGTGATTAGGACCATACAAGGTTCGGTTCTGTTCAGATAAATTTGTGAAAATTACATATTACAAAAGAAAAAAAATAGGAGATTACAAAATTACAAAAGAATATCAAATATGGAAAAATGAATTCATATTTTACATCGTTAAGATTTAAATGGATTTTCTCAATTTTTTTTGGGAGTAGAAGTAACACAGCAATAATAATAAATGACTGCTGAGACTGTGCCATTGGGCAGTCCCAGAAGGCACATGTCATAGGTGACTGCATTTTCGTCGATTGTGTTATCTTGGATGTCGTTAGATTACGCGGCCAGATTGACTACTGTAGGTCACACTCAAACCTGAGTTTAAAGGAACAATTTTCTTCAACGTTCATCAGCTGGGACGACAGTAACTTAAACGATATTATTCATGAATAGACCGATAGAACTTTTAGAGTCATAAGATAGATAGACATTTCTAAATATTAATACGTTTTTAAGTGTAGATTTGATGTTGCTTGGCTAGACTTCAGTTTGATCTCACTAAAGCTATTTCAGGAGAGCTGTCCTCTGCATTTCAAGGTACGTTAATTCCCACATGTCGCTTCATGGTTGATTGTATTCTGTAACAAATAATGACGTGCGTTATATTGGTGTTGAAAGGTATTGTTGTGGTTCACAAATTGCCAGTTACTGCTGTTAAGGCGCCATACTGCCGAATGTTGTTCGGAGATCTAAGTACTTGTGACCGTTTCCATAAAAACTTGTTCATGTAGAGAAAATCATCATTTCATACAACAACAAAGGCATCATGGGCTGGTGCTCAGTGTTCCTGTTTCTATGGTATCAACAGCTGATAATTCCAAGTCTGGCCTTTACCATGGTCAATCGCTCTGCTCTCTTCTCTGCATAAGGAGGGAGGCCATTGACGTATGATTGATAAAAGTTGTGGTTTCAGCTGCCCTCATTTTGAGCAAGGATGATGTACTCTTGGAAGGCTCGTTAATGATATATACCTTTTGATTTCTTGATGCATCAAGAAAATATTAAACATGCATCATCTAACGAGGCTTCATCTCCAAGAGAAGTCTATCTTCCAAAAGGAATCAAGCCCCTACTATCTTCAAAATTATCATAGTAGAAAGGAAATAGTAGAAAATGATGTCAACTCACAACGATAATCAGAAACAAATGCATTATTTAAGTGTAGCAAAATAAGACTTTAAAATAGTGGTGGCCTTGGCTATATTTAGTCGAGAAAGATTCTTAGTTAGAAAGCATATTATGATAATCGTCTCACAATTTGAGGACGAACGGCAAATGTTTTGTTATCAAACGCCGTTAAGTTGTTCATACTCTTCAAAGCATGTGATTAGTGGCATCAGTAAGTACGGATGCCATAAATAGGTCTGTTAATTAATCTACGGAAGAGAAACTTATCCCACATGTACAGATTTGGCTATGAAGTGCTGCAGAAAGATCCATAAATAAAGCTAAAGTTGCAGAAAGTTTACTAATTTCAAAGATTCCACTGCTTAGCCGGTACAGCAAGTAAAATGTCTGCTATGCCAGGGTTATAACTATCAATTGTTGCAACGGGAATATTACACTTGCAAACAATGCATGCAATAGTTTACCAGACAAAAAGTGTTTGTTTTCAAGGATTTGATAGGAGGAATGTCAACTCAGTAGGTGTAAGAGAGATTCCAAAACCTTCCTGAATACATAGAATCTACCAAAAAGGCATTTACAGACAGCAAAGACAGAAAATGATGAAATTTTAATGTCTTGAATTCGCATCAATCCGTATACCATTCCTGTAAAAGCTATCATAAAAATCTCGATATTTAGGAGTGTTGATTAAAGAAGACGGAAAATGTATGGATGAAATTAGGGCTAAGAGTTCCATGGGAGAGCAAGCTTTTTGAAAAGGAGGGATTAGTTACTAAAAAATTATAAATGATTTAAAAACAGGCTAGTCAAGACATTGATATGGAGTGTGGTGCTGTACGAGGCAGAACCCTGGAGATTGAGGACTCTAGCAACGGTATCAATACTTGTTGGTTAATACACGTACATATATACATACATACATACATGCATACATACATACATACGTAACTATAATCAGAACGATTATCTGAACATACGAGAGTGCACGATGCATAAATGCAGAGCAGTATAGAAAGAGCCCTGAGTATGAGAACTGACTAAAACAAATACTCATCTTAAACTCAGTTAATAACATCCACTATAAGCATCCTGGAAATATATATATTATTCAATGACGGTCCTAAAAGGCGACAAGTATTAAAGGAGCCTTATCGTTTTAGTAGCATTGCTTTACAGTGAACGAAATTGATTTCAGACGTCCATTTCACAATCCTGAACAACCGGACAGACTAAAGAAACGTAAATCTAAACTTGAGGCTTGGATGGTTGCACTGACTATTCTTAAAACGGTATTATCGTGGCAGGTATTACCAATACAAAACGATAATAATAAGAGGTTCTCCTAGCAGATGAACGAAGCAATACATTGACTAACGAGTCGCCTGGAACCAAAGACGACGGATAAAAATTAGTCATCTGAGACTATCCAACTCATTGATTTCTAAAAAACACTAGATCGAGCACCTTTCTTCTCAAAGCAAGGTAAGTTGCTAGACGCAATTTCAGTCCGCATCACACAAAGCTTATAAACGATGTTACCTAACATGGTGGACATTAGTGATCTATTTCAACTAATGGGAGCTAGTACTACACTTTTCCGCTGTTGGAAACAATAGGAAGTTCGATTCAGTCATTTTTAGAGATCAGTGATCTGACTCTGCTACTGTCACGGCATATTCTGCTGTATAAACTTAATCTTGTTTGACGTCATGAACCCTTTATATTTGACGTCATGAACCCTTTATATTTGACGTCATATAGATTTACTTGTTTAGACGGAATTTGATGATGCCGTAAAGTAGTTGTTATCAAGAGATGTTCTAGCAGAAGACGAGCATAAGCTTGGAAACTCTGGCCACCAGTGTGGACAATGGCCAAAAAGGGACGGTCCTGATCCTGACTGACAGGTTAATAAATTCAAGAGGTAACTAGCATTGTATAAGGAGGAGTCAATGCTTACGAACGGGAGAAACATGGGACATCGAAGTTTCATTATGTATGGTTGACCTATTTTCGCGTTAAACGCAACGGTTGATTTTTGAGCTGGCGCCAGTTATAATAAAAGAATCATAACCACAAAGCTACAGAAACATGGAATGAAGGAGGCCACAAGACAACATGGGAATAGAAAAATTCCCTACGTTAATTTGTACTGCTAATGTCCAATATGGGCATACTAACAGTACATTTTGTGGTTCAGGTATGTGCAGAATAGGTTCCTGATCGAATTTTAATGACACTTCAATTAATGAAATTAAAGATCCTGCTCTGCCTTGCGTATTTCATTACAGCAACCATATGTTGACTGCTCATCACCGAAGATCTATTCGATACAACTCTTCCGACTCAACCATGTCTGAAGCTGATAGCAATTGTATCACTAAGGTACCAAGCCCAGCGGAAATTAAGGTCAATATAAAGCTTCGGCAAATAGGTAAAGAAGACAGCAATGTTACTCTGCCTTCTGTTAACAAAGATAATCAAGGTAAGAAAAACTTCTGCGAGGTGCAGATAGAAGATGTCCCCCAAGAAGTGCAAAAAAAACAAAATAGAGTACAACTTCCATACTTGACTAATCGCACACCTCATGAAACAACTGATTGTTTAATAAATATTGAAGATTCTTCTTCTCATCGGATACATGATGATACTCAACAAAGAGAAATGCAAGAGCCACATCCAAAACATCATTTCAGAGGCATCGCAGGCGGTGAGTTTTTCTTGACGCAACGATACCAACCTTCCGTTAATCTTCATACCGATTTAATCACTGCGAGAACAAGTGCTCGGGGAATAAATGAAGTACCACAAGTCCAAACAGTGCTTCAAGTCAAAAACACAAAATTATTCAGTTTGGATAATACCTTTGAAGAGCATGTAGATCCTTTTGAATATGATTTTCAAGAAAATCCCATTTCGGAAGAGAGGTTTGGAAAATCTCTGTTTGCAGATAAGGGGCACCTCTTCAAATGCCATCAAAGTGATCTTAAAGAAATTTCTACTCCATCTTTAAGTGGGGGAAATGATGAACAAGTGGGTGTCACAGAGACCCAATTCGAGACAGCTAATGCCTCCAATTCAAGCGGAAAACTAACATCATGCTACAGGGAGATTCCCATTACCCACAAATATTTAGGATCATTGGGTACCGAAGGAGTGCACGGTACGAGCTGCATGCAATTAAGCAAAAGCAAGCCAAGCTTTGCTATTTTAGGTGAAACAATATCGAAACATCCTCGTAAATGGAATATCGATATTGCTCCCTCTTCAGAAGCAATTGCCGTTGACACGCCGGGAGAAGAGCACAAAAGGGAAGGTTTTGTAAGTGGTAACATGGGGAATAATAGTCTGCTTGAGATGTCCCAGTCTGTTGATTGCAAACCAATATGTACTGGTTTCAAAGAATATTCAACAAATACGCAGAGAGAAGTAATTACCACTGAATCAATCACTAAAGTTCACAACTTTAAGACTGAAGTCGACCGAATTAAAACAGAGAACCTTTCATCTGATAACAGTAGAAATACCATGGGAGAGAAGTTGATTGGGAAAGAGGAACTCTGTGTATGGCCAGATGTTAACAACTTCAAGTGCCATTCGATACAAAATTTGTCCTTTAAGTGCAAAACGTTGGATGGTCAGGACGTTGATCCTGATATCACAAAGCTATTACTGGGTAAACGGAGAGAAATAAATATTCATGAAGCAAGAGAAGAAGCCAACAAGGATCCAGGTGAAGTCGACAAAATAATAAAATACCGTCTTCAGTCTAAAAGCAATGTTGATTCCAGAGTGAAGGGGTTGACAGAGAGCGGGAAACATGCGAAGACAAGACAAGGAGCAGACGATGGAAAACAGCAATTTGACGAGCATCAATTATTTAAGGAAAGTGTCTCATATTGCCACGTTGAAAAGAAAAAGGAAGTTACCCAAGAAGAAACGACAAGTAGTGGAACAAATGGAAACAGTGATCAATGTGAAGTGACAAGAATGATGAAGATATTTCTGTCTTCTAATTCTGAGGTTGACGACATTGCACGCGAATTAGAGAAGTCTGATCGTCAACCTGAGGTAGGGAAAGACATAGGTGATGTTACAGAAGGAACTGAAGGACACTTATGTTTTGGGAAAACGATCTCCGACTCCCAAATTGTTGATGTTGGTATGAACCAGTTGCCATTGGATAAATACAGAGAAAGTTATATCTACGAAGCAAAAGACGTTGCTGAGCATCATAAAAACGAAGTCGACAGGGTAATAAAAACATCCCTTGAGTCCATTTCCAATGTTGATGCGAACCTGACAGGATCAATCGGGCTCACTAGCCAAAAATCAACGAAAATACGGGACGCAGATAAAATGTATTATCCTCCTAAGCAAACTCCCATATTTGAAGATTGTACTTTTGACTCCCAAGATGCTGATGTTGTTGATTGTAAGGTTTTAATGGGTGCCAGAAGAACAGCGAGTATAAATGAAACAAATGATGTGGATCTTGGGTATGCAACTGATATCGAAAGGATAATGAAAAAGTATCTTGGGTCCAGTTATAAGGCTGATGCAGATCTACAGAAAGACAGAGACCCTAACGAACGATCCAAGAAGAGGCGAGGATCAGATAAACTAAAAAATGTTTCAGCAAAACTAAAGCAAAATGTGATAAATGATGATATTGGACTGCATCGTCAGGATCTTGATTACGGTATCCAGGACGTGTTAATGAGTGCACGTCGAGAAAAGGAAATGAACGAAACAGATGGCGCCTTTCTTAATCCTCAAACGCAAGTTGATAGATTAATGAAAAAGTTTCCTGGGTCCAACTACAAGATCGATTTAAAGAAAAATAAATTTAAAAACGCTGGAGCAAAAAGCGAAACAATCTTTGAATCGCAAAACTCAACTCAAAGTTCTCAGCAGTGTCCGTCAACTCAAGAGATGATTGTTGAAAGAGAAGAAGCTGACTTTGACTGTAGCAACTTCACTAACGGTACTAAGGCAGAAAGGGACATAAATAAACTAGAAGTAGAGCTCCTCCGTCACAAAACTAAGGGGGAAAAGTTTCTGGGGCCAGATCGTAAGGATGGTGCCAATCTAAAAAGACTTTCGGAGCCTGTTCCTCAATACAAGACAATTCCTGCAGTAAATAAGTCAAAACAAAACATAAAGCAAAATCAATCGATTGCGAATACTGTTCGAGACAATCAAGAGCTGAATTTTGATTTTTTGGTGGCTACAAAGAGAGAATCAGACCGGGGCACAAAAGCAACAAGGGAAATTCCAAATCGTCAAGCTGAAATCGACAGAATAATGAAACAGTATCTTGGATCGAACTACAAGATTGTTGCAAATTTTCACGCATTAACTGAAAATCTGCAGGCAATTCAAGCAGCAGGTAAACAAAGACAAAATCCAAAGCAAGACTTATCACTTGAGAATAAGACGCTTGAATGTCACGATGTTGATTTGCAGGCTCAAAAGTTGTCAATGAGTACTCAGAGAGTGGCAAATGAATATGGAAGAAATGACAATGATCATCGTCAAGCTGAAATCGACAGGATGATGAAACAGTATCTTAAATCGAAGAACAATGTTAAAGCGAATCTAAACGAATTAGCAGACGCTGGAGAACAATCCAACACGGTAGAAAAGAGAAACACGTTAAAACAAAATGCTGAACTAAATCTGCGAGACGAACAAACGATTCCCGATTCCGAGAAAGGTGGTTTTGGGGTGAGAAACATTTCATCGCGGGTCAGGAGTAAAAAGGCAACTGAAGATTTAAAGGAAGTACAGCATATTCTGAGTAACGTCAACAAGATGGCAGATAATGCCAGTCATCGCAGTAAAGATTTGATTCCGCGAGCGCCTCCTCCAGATGTAAACTCCATTCCCTGCTCGATCCGTCTTAAGTCAAAGATTTCTAAAATCACTACTACAGACGGCTTCTCTGCTAGCGATTTGTTTTACAAGTCACCTCCACTTAAAGAAAGTTTGCAGCTGGCACTATCTGGAAATGGAGCATATTTTAATTGTTACCACTGGAAAGAAGAAAATGAAAAATATTGCAGATGCTGGTAATAATAGAGAGATTGTATAAATCGGCAGATAATAAAGAAGAAACTTGTTAAGCATAAGATTCAGTTGGTCTTTATGACCGTGTCTTATTCCATCCATTTCTTCTGTTTAGTTACCTTATTCCAGGAAATTAACGCGTTTTTTTAAAATTCGCGTTAATAAAATACTTGTTAATTAGAAGTCACGTTTTATTCCTTATTTATTTCTGTGTTCATTAGATGCATTATGTATCCTAGTTTGACTTAACCGCGTTGATTTAACTGTTATTTGAATGTGTCTTTGGCTAACCGCGTTAATTTGATTTGCGTTAAATTTAGTATCGTTAATTTAGGGCTTCGTTAATATCCTACAATAAGGTATTTCCAAAAACTAAATTTACACCGGATACTGGTCACGACAAATCGTCTTCAATGATGGAATAAGTTTGTAAGATAGGAGAAACCTATAATTTAATTCCTGTAGTAAGTTATTTCCCTGCTTTGTACCATAGAAGAGCCTCAGTAGTGCAATTGACTTGATACATTTTAATACTGCCAGTCTTGGACTACACGATAGAGGTGTTCTAACACTGACGTCTTCTAATACCTATTTACGTTAGCATATATAAAAAATCAGTCCCTATTGCCAACATTGATCTATTCTTATAAAAATTAAAGAATTTCTTTGATGTGCATGGGTGTGTTTTGAATTAGGTCATCATGCACAGTCAAATTTAGACCTTTAAATCATTTTTATTGCTTTATTATCGCGTCCATCCGACAGACAAGTATTTCATTGTATTTTTCGATTTTGGCTTAGTAAACTTTCACAT
>JAAAKL020008126.1:0-16217 GCA_010016065.2 Carybdea cf. marsupialis auct. non (Linnaeus, 1758)
CCGGTATAAAATGTCCAGGCAAGGTAGTGGCAGTTGCCAGAAGAAGGAATGTAATGTTCCGAAAGCTCGCCATGAGCGATAGCCAATGTTTTATTGTATTTTAGATTATTTTAACTTAATGGCTTAGTAGTTCTGTTCTTGTTTTATATATACGTATATATATATATATATATATATATATATATATATATAATTCAAAAAAATATAACAAGACATACTACAAGCTTTCGAGCTTTCCGCTCTTCGTGAGGTTTATATATATATATATAAACTTTTCTAGGAGTAATTATTTTAAACAATTATACTAACCTTGTACAACTTTGCATAGGGTGTGCAGAATGTGCATCAGAAGGATCCATCAAACACCCTCTTATCATGATACAAAGTCTGAAAAAAGAAGACTATTGTAGGGTTGAAAGTATTTTGTCAAAATTAGCATTGAATAAACCTACAAAAACAGGGTGCTAGCATTCCAACAGCTGTACAAAGAAAACCGACAAATAAAGGGCTTCTTTTGCACTACTAAAGCCATTTGCATCACAGGGCACGCAACATTTCATCATCATCTGCTATCTAATATGAGAAATGTGCAAAGATTCTCTCTCCTCTCTACAAGATCCTCTCTACAAATTGAAACATTCAAAAGTTTTAATTGAAAGAACAATTGCATCTGTAAACAAGGATGTTTTCCATTGTAAAATTCCCCAGGAGAAGACGCAAAATGCCATTCCACTTCCTATATTTTGTGTCAGTCAAAAAGGTGCTGATGTCGTCAGACATTAACTGAATCCGTTAAACAAGAAATGGAGTACTGATTTAGAAGCATCTCCTGTTAGCCAACAACTTGTTGCTTACAATTTTATACGAAATTTGTGTGATGTAAATTACGTTGGCTACACATCTCGCCACTTACACAAGAGGATTGATGAATACAGGTACCCGTCTGTAGGCAAACATCACCGTGATCATCACGGTCTTTCAGCAGCACCTCCCATTAATAGTCTTGGAAAAATGTAAATCCAAATTTGATTGCCTCGTTTACGAGATGCTCTAGATATGCGCCGAATGTTCAAACAGAATCGATCAAAGCTAAATAATTTTTTATAATTCCGTAGGAATCTGTTAAATTTCTTTTGTGAATTGGTATCGGCTTCATATTTCTGTAGTATAACTTGATAATGACATCCCGATGGTGTCCAAATGTCGTGTTAGCCATTTTGCGCTCGTATTTTCAACCAAGTTAACATCTAAGGTTAGACTGATCAAAATAAGTATTCGTTTGAAAATGCAAAATGTTTTAATTCTTTTCGTAGGTAATCTCTAAACTTTGAATAAGTGACGAAAATGATGGTTTGCATCAAATATAATACATCTTTCCCCTTGTCTCCGCTTCCGTTGCAAGGAAAGCTATATACAACTTATAGGCAGTTAATACACAAAGGAACAGACTGCTCAGATATTCCCAGCAGAAATGAAATCATACCGATATCATGGTAACACGTCATGTCTAAAAGGTTAACCGACCTGGAACCACGGCGTTGTTGCTATTAAAACGTTAAGGATTTTTGAGCAAGTCACTCCTTACGAAAGGATTTGACAGCATGATTCCACTTGGAAGTCCAGTCTCTGACAATGCGGATATATATCTCTGTTTAGTTACGGTGCACTGTTTCTTCGAAGGTTTTGTACACGGTCATTACTACCAGTCGATACATTACTGTTTTTATACATCAAAATAAGGACTAGGACGAGAAGACACACATCATTGAGATGGTATGAATTCTTGCAGTGATTGCTAGCAACATGTTTGACTCCATGACCTTAATTCAAGTAACATTCCGTAGGGATGTTCACACTGGTGGTTTCCCTTAATTTTTACCTTAATACACGAGACAGCAATAAGACCATTCAAATAAATATGGTAGTGAAACCCCCTAAATAGTCTACATGTACATCAGGCAAAATCTGTCTATTGTTTTCAATGCCTCCCTACGTTGCTACAGAGCCGCTGTTGTCTAGTGGGTTCGGAGCCTGCCTAAGGCAAAATAAAGACTATCGGTAAGGGAGGGTAACAGGATCCCACCCCTGTTAATGTGCTCTCTTCCCAAAACATTGCTCACTGCTGGGCAATGGGCTACGCTCGAAATTGAGTATGCCACCAAAAATACGTTGCTAGCTTTCAATAGTGTGTGTTGCAAAAGATATTAAGTATCAATACGGATTAAGTGTACTCCTTTGTACCAACCACGAAGACATGTGAAAAACACGTGACTTATTATAACCATGTTTCGATAACTTTTAGAATGCTCTTTATAGCTTTCCTGTAATGATTTTTGGTCATAATTTCTTTAATCTTTGTTATATGTCTTTCTTTATAATAAGTTGGATGGCAGATGTCAAGTCACATGGCGCAGAGAGGCTGGCCTCTTAAATTGAGTAGAGCTAGATGTTGATGTCCTACAGTAAAGTCTTGGTAGCTGATGTGGTGGCTGTAGAAATAAATCATGTTATTAACAGGGTTCACCTACCTAAATTTGTAGAGAGCAGGCCGGGAATGCGTGGGTCACTTGTTTGAATTCCGATGGTGTCAAACTTTTCTATTTCTCGAGATCTATTCAATACGTATATTTATGTGTTTTAAATATTTATTCACGTATCCAAAATCTATCTACTACCATCAAGATATTTGTATTGCTGTTAAAGTAAATGCAGTATCTGTAATGAAAATCATTTACAAAACAGACTCTTCTATTCCTAATCTTCATTACAGATGTAAAAATTTTGTAACTGAGTACATACTTTTCTGTTAATGTAATTTGCTCTGAGACAAGACTATCACCACCGCTGGCGACTAACACCATATATCACTATCAAAACCAGCAGAATGATATCCAGAAATGTCTGCATCGGGTGAGTTAATTCCCGTACGATCATCTTTTCTTGCAGTGGTAGTATAAAATAACACAATGGGGATCTGGGAACTGATCGACGCAAATGAGTTGATGGTCACAAGAGATATATCATAATAAGAGATGGGAACAGAGGATAAACGATGTTAGGACAAGTCTACAGACAAAGTTGTCCACGGAAACTACTATCAAGTTGATTTATCAGTCAACTAATAAACAGAATATTTAGTACGATCAATACCAACATAGTAAATTGGCTGTTATAGACACTTCAATGCTTAAAGGAAATAAGGCTAACAAGACATTTGAAATCAAAAGTGCATTAACAGAGCATTAATTTAATGAGCACTTGTTCTCCTGGCAAAGGCTCTTATTTCTCATGGAACGTTGACAATTTCACTTGTAAATATTATAATACTATCAAAACTAAGCCATGTAAACCCCGAGAAACTAGTATGTGGGTGTTTGTTCGGTCTGGGGTTTCTCTTTTATAACTTAAGCTCCTTTTGGTCTTTTGACACTAAACATGCCACAAAGTTCGTTCAGACTCTATTTTATATATTAAACGGCATAAATATGTGTGTGTATATGTATAGATATGTGTGTGTGTGTGTGTGTGTGCGTGTGTGTATCTATACTACTGAGCAGTGGTAAATAAGGCAAAGCGAAATACCGCAGTTACTTTAGGTTTCACGTCCTGTCTGCTGACGTGGCCCAATGCTTAGTAGTATTAGGCTCTACCTTGTTGTATTGAGCACTCTAGCAACGGTATTTATACTTGTTGGTATATACATATATGTATACATAAAACTCAATAAACATGAAGTGCTTACGGCGCTGACGGAGATCGAACCCTGGATCCCCCACACCGAAAACGAAGACTTTACCATTGCACTAAACAGTGTAATAGTAATGTCGACAATCCGGGAAATCGATCCCGAACTCTAACCACCACCAAAGTTCTGAACCTAAGAGAATGAAAATGGTGAGGACAGGAACTTGTAAATCGACGTACTAGAGTTCAGAGTTGCCAATCACACTCATTTTTGATACTTGAAGGAATAAAAAGATTGCAATAAAGAAGAAAAGTACAAAATATGTAATGGCTGGACCATCTTGCTTCAATACAATCACTGGATGCCAAAGTTTCAAGAAAATTATTCAGTTACAGTACCATATCATAACATTTACATGGTACTTTGATTTTTTGTGCAAGTTTTGCAACCTCCTATTTTCTATCATCTCTAGCCGATATTGACCTAAATTTTAAAAGATATGACAAAGGGTTTCAACTTATCTATTCCAAAACCCTCACATCAGCATTTAGGTCACCTATTGCTTGAAAGTTGCTCTGTTGATTTGCTTCCAATTTTCTAGGCTCTGATGAGTCAAAAAATTCCTTTCTCTGGACTCAAGCTGTACAATCTACTTCCATCTCCACAAGCTTGAAGACTTCACCCATTTAGATATTTGACTTCTAAGCACCCCTATATAACGTTTTTAGGAATAGTAATCAACAGTTGACCCGAGCGGTTGGTCCCTTGAGCATCTCGTCGTCAACCTTATAGTTGTTTTTTAATAAATCTTGCTGCCTAATCCTCTAAATTTGTATAATTAATCGCCTGATTCTTATCGAACTGTGCTTTATCCGTTCGGTACTTGACATTATAAAGAAAATCTAATGCAAACCAAATGATATCCAAGATTAATTACAGTCAGACTTTCGTGCATAGTGTGATATTAATCCCATTTTAAGGGCCCGTGAATACAAGATCGAAACAGCGATACGTCTATATCTCTAACTGTCATCAATGGGGGAGTAGGCATAAACAGTGTCCAACTAGGATAACCTTGCATAATCGTATAACATTCCTTAGACGTGAGGAGACCTGAAACAAATAGGAAGAACAGAGTTTAACGCATCTGACAAGTGAGAGTACCTTGTCCATTCTTTCAATCAATGCCTTAGGTGACAGTTAAACGACAGTTAGACTCATCAATTATAGGAAGTCCATGGCACTCGCATGAAATTTTCTCAATTATCCTTAGGGTCACGATTACTCTTCAATTTGACAAGAATTGAATTGCAATTTTTTTTACTCGCTTCTAGATGACATTTATCTTCCAGACTGTTATTTTAAAGAGAACATAAACTCTTTCTTAAGTCTATTAATCGGGACCGGATAGAACTCTTTCAATTTCCTGAGAGCCGAAGGGTTAATTTTGCTAACTTGCGCTTTCAATTTTCTCTGGAAATGAGCTCTTTTTGATTTGCCATAGATATCAAACATACCCTGATACGCTTGTCGCATGTTTGTGTTCCTAAGTGGATAATTTGGATGCCCATGGAACAGTAGTTGACGTCGCATGTTTAAACTATCTTTCAGTAATACTACTGATAGACAGGAACTTTAGAAAACAATTGCGTTGTACAATGTAAAATGTAAGATCATCTTGTTGTTCATAAGAAATAAAAAGCATTGATTGATCCTGTTTCCCAAGTTTCTGATGTTGCACTGATAGCTTATTGTCAGTGATTACTAACTAGTTAACATCAGTTGTTGAATATCCAGTCCACTCCAGTAAGTTTCCATGATATGAATTCATATTTCTGTCTCAGATGAAGCACGTAGACATAACGTTTTACATAATCATTAGAATGCAGAACACATTATGGTTTAAGGGGGGTTTTGGTACACTTTACCAATACAGTAATCGTTCAAAAACAACCTTAGGTGTTACAAATATCCTTGATATAACATCTATGAGAATAGTTCCGTGATTACTCTTCTTCTAGACTGATTTTTTTTCTGCCGTAGGTTGTTTCTGACATTACTCTTGCTATAACAATTGTTGATTTAATTGATTGATAGTTGAATTAATAGCAGCATGTTTCTCCATTGTGATTTTTTAGTTCAATCATGAATCAGATTAGTAACGAGGTGGTATGAAAGTTTTCATCTCAGGGCAAAGCAGCGGTGATGTTGGTTTTTATATCGTTTGAAACTTTATCCTGAAATGGGATTAAGATTTAAAGCCAATATTTGGATGTTTCTTCCGTATTTGTAAGTAGCATGACTAGATCAGAAATGTTGCGTGTCCAAGAATATCATTTAAATGGCAATGGTTTCTGACTAAGAGTGCATTGACTTCAATACCTTTTGCTCTGCATCATTTGCAAATGTTAAGGAGACTTTATGATCCACACAAAATTCTCTCCAATATTAGTCTGATTAGTTTTGTAGGCTTCTTTATCCATCCAGAGGCCTTCTCAAAGGTACTTCTTCAAACAACACATCCACAATAATGGCCCTTACATCGTGTCTGCTCTTAAACATGTAACTAAAGGCCAATAACAAAATTCTTTCGCCACTTTATACCTTGCACCTAGGAGCCTATAACGTCTCTTTGCTTCTCTTGTTGTCTTTAAAACCAGATTTACCAACGCTAACCAATATTGAAAAGCACATTTCTTCCCAGCAAGGACCTTTACATCTTCAGCAAGTTTTACTTATCACTCTCCTAACTTCGACAATTCTATTGGACTTCTTGAAAAGCTGGACTAGTTTGTCACTGGTCTGTGAGCTCTCTTAGTGAACGTAGTGACACGTACTTACATATTGGTTTTGTTACAAAATTCGAGTAAATGTTAAGCTTTAGGTTTTCTTTCCGCGTGTAACATATGTACTTCTTCATAACAAGCAGCCCTGTTTCTGACATTTAGTACTACAAAAGTTTCTTGCTAAAACTTAAAATCATGTGTAAAACGTTCATCCTAAATATTAAGCAGCAGCATCAAAAGTTCTGTGTCATGTTCGCTTTTTGCAAGTGATTTCCAAATATCAACAGTTATTGAACTACTCCACCCTACACGTTAGATGTTAAGTTACAGTCATAAAACTGCTTGATAACTTGTAATCCATCTCACTTTTTCTATTGATACATCACATACACTGAACTCAAGTAGTTGAGAACTGCATGTTTATTAAAATTATTAGAATAATAACTTTCAATTAATTATAATTAATTGATTGGTAGCCTTTAATCATACTAAACTAAGTTTACTGATAACTTGTATTTAATAGCAAATAATTTGCTAGTAGCGTCGAATTCATTGCACCTTTTTGCTTTATATTTTCTAATTATTTCCAATCTTTTGATTAATGACTTTCATGTCTATAACAAGCCATTAACTTTTCTTAATGAGCAATAATCAGTTTAGCATTTCCCCTTAAATTGCAATAATTTTAATTGAGCTAATTTCTGAAGACGTTTGCCGTCTTCTGAGGCAGTCTGGATGCACCTCCTAGCCAGGTATAGGGGTCACATATTAAAACATAATTACCGGAAAATGACCAATGGCACTTTAAACAGAAATGCTAGGTTAGCTGATCACCTACCCACCCCCATCCCCTCTCTCTCTCTCTCTGTGTCCTTATGATTGCAAAGTTTGTGGCTCTGATGTCTGGTCTAAAATGCTGATGACATCCAACATTTTAAGTACGTTAATTTCTACAAAGAATTGTAAAAAATATTGACAAAATATAACGTTAAGCATAACAAGCAATGCCATTTTCCTTACTTCGTTTTTTACACCATAACGCAAAATATAAAAAGTGAAAAAAGGTATAAATTTCGGTAACAAGGCAATTTCTCTGTGTTTAGAATTTCTTTTGAATTTATTCTGTTTCTCCTTTACTTTGTTCATCGTACACTTGCTGCATATGATATGTGTCTATCAATAATTATAAGGAAAATGTATAAGATAAAAAATTTACGGCATCAATGTACGGCACCTACCTGGACATTACATTGATTAAATTGAAAAGTATACAGACGATATCTATATCAAACATACGACGTACTCTTGATGTTAAGATAGAACGTTCATGTGCCTGATGAATACCTGTACAGCAATCTCTCAAAGATGTGTCTTGTAATCAGAGCAAGAAGAATGACGGCCACCTGTTTTGAAGAATTGACCAGGTTAGACAATTCGGGGTACAAAAATTTGCCAAAAAGCCAGAGGAAAGAGCGCAAACTTTCCTTCTTTACTTCCTGTAGATGCTCAGGTCAATGAAAGTGACAAACTTAAACTGGTTATGTCAGAAAGAGAAGATTAGAGGAAAATATTCAAGGACCGGAACCGCTACATCGATGATTATGGTTATGATTATGATTATGATTCTGGTGATGATGATGATGATGATGGCGATGATGATGATGATGATGATGATGATGATGATAAAATGGAAAGCCAAGTGGTTATCCTCTTTTTTGATTATCTTATTTTAAAATTTATTCATACATCGTTATTCTCTTTAAAAGGTGAGAACTCAAAGAGTAATTTGCATTTGATAATCTTTGCAAATTTAATTCAAGTATTGATAAAATACATCTTTGAATAATGTTATCATGAATAGGTACTACCTTTTTGACAGTCATCTGTTAAAGGTTCCAATAATTCTATTTCTGGACCATGCTGTAAATTATGTGAGCGTTACTAGAACTGCTATCAAGTTGGAATATTAAACTCCAACCTTCTTTCATGTGGAATCCAGTTGACGTACGACTCGTTGACCTATACTTTGGTTTAATCGGTGACTGAATCTTGACTAAACAAATCTTTCTATTTTCATATCAATGATTCTGGTTGGAAATGGTGCTAGTCATTTGCTACAAAAAATGTATTTATTAAAGATACTAACTACAGTTCAAGACCCGCTTGAAGACAGGTTTTTTGATCACACTGCTTGCAGAAAACATAGGCTTGTGACCACCCTGCTTGCAGACAACACTGCTTTTTAGACCACCATGATTGCAAACAACTCAGGTTTTTGGACGACACAGAGTAAGTATATCAAACCGCTCTTTGAACAAAATGGCACATTTGACCACCAAGCTCACCGTCTGCAAAGGAAAGGTACCGCCTCAGTACAATTAAGGGTGATCCCACTGGTACTTGCTGTGCACAATAAACGATTACATAGTTTGTCATCAATTGTAACACAATCCTTGAAGATGCTCTCCGTTGTGGTATTCTAATTTGTCATTGTCAACGAAACAAATTTTTGTTGAAAAGTTACAAATTCAAATAAGTTATCACATTTTTAATTGTCATCAAAATGACTTTTAAAGGTAATTAATAAAATAATATGATGCTCTTTTACTTATGTTTCGTGCTAAAAATTATACTATTATACGTGTTATATTATTTGATACACAATTTTATTTGTACAATTTTTGTATCTAATGGAAATGAGAAAACTGTGATTACATTTGATGGCATGTTGAAAACGGTCAACCAAAACAAAAAAATTCAAATGACCTCTATTTTGTCGTTCGACAATTCATGTACAGTATATTCAAACTAGACAACTACCTCTATACGACATACTGAGATGAACAAACACGATATATCAATATCGAGTAATATCCTATTTAATTAACTTTGTGGCAAGAACAACTCTTAATGGTAAATTGATTTTTAATTGAAGCCCCTCCCTGGTACTCAAACCCCCCTCTAATTAGCACAGGATTTGTTTTCAAAACGTATTGAACTAAAGCCTTGAAGTTAATCGGAAGGGCTATGGAAACTGATTAATTTTTTATAAAAACACACCCAATGGGAAGGAAAATGGGGGAAGGTTGTAAAGGTTATAGTCCAGAAATTGCCAAATAAAAATGGAGTGCAATCCATTTTGTTTATTTCAGAATTTTAGTACCACTACTACCAAGGCTTACGTATTGAAAGGACGATTCCCTCAATTAGGAACAAAATCACTTCCTGCCCCTTGTACTTATTCTACGCACTGCACAATGCCACTCGTTCTCAGGTCTCTGTAACAATTGGTTGTAGTAGTGCCCATGTAAAGCAATGCGTCAATTGAAGAAATCATTGTGTAAAAAATCCAAATTTTTGTAATGCCAAGAATTGTCGTTGTTTTACTGTTAGCATCTGATCAAGTGATATCAATATCTTTATTAAGTGTTGGTACCCGGGACATCACTAGATTGTTAATTAAAAACTAGAAACGTCTAGTAATAATAAAGGTCTCTCGAAAATTTTAAAATAATATAGACCGCAATGTTAGAAACCTCAGACGCATAAATGCTAGAAGGATACCATCAAAGACGCCAATGGTAATACGCCTCCGGTTTTTTTAAGACTACGGCCAAGTTGATGAACAGAAAAGGTTCATACACTAAACGGCCTACCAGAAGTAAATGCTTTATATGACAAAGCTCTCCTAAGCATTTCTGGTGAGCTTTCATTCGATCTTCCTTTGACTGACGAGGAAGGTTGTGTCTGGTGTTAGATGTGTAACGATAAACTAAATTATAAAACGTAGACGATATTGGGACAGATACATCTGTCTGCATGAAGAGAGGGAGATTACGAGTGAGATTTTAGAATATACCAAGCGAAAATAGTCAATCCTATGCTTGATATTTGTCCTCCGAGAGCAGGTGACGCATATATACAACCAAACAGTTGGATATGTTTAACTATAGGAAAGGCGTTTTGGGGTGACAAACTTATACAAATGGGTAGGGATTTTTAAAACATAGGGAAAGTTTGTGTATTTAAAGGTGGTATAGAGGGATCAGGAAAGAAAAAAGTCTATTTAACAGAGGATAACGTTTCTTCTTTCTGTAGCTTCACAATCCTTATTAGTTTGCTAAAACGTGCGATGTACGATCCTTCAATGAAATCTATCTCATTGTAATCCACGTTTGGTAAAGCAACTCTAAAGATATATTTGTTTCCTTTTATCTATTGAAAAAATCGGGACCTTTCTCACTGTGCTTCAGTAAATGCCTCTTTTACTTTGCAACATTCTTTATTATAAAAATGCGAGACAACCCGATCTTTCAGATCTTTCTAGGACTATCTGGCTGCAGCTTAAATTTATTCAGGACTATATTGAGAATTTGTTATTGTACCATTATGTTATCAATGATGTTATTTCTAAAATTATTAATATGAATTTAAAACGTTTCAATAAATTTGCTTTTAATTCTATAGCTAATTGATCTATTAACAATATTACCACATTTTATACCTACTTGACAAATTTCGCAGCGCTAATTACAGTATTTTAGCTACAGGCTTCCAACCCTTACTCCTCAAGTGCTGAAAATCTAAAAAAATGTTCAGTATAGATGTGCTAAAATCTTCGAAGTAGAATAAGCTGTCAATGAAAAGTTATCGTAAACATTTTGTATACTGTTGTACGTTAATGTTTATGTAGCTGTTACATGTAACTGGAATAAGTGATTGATTGTACCCCCTCAAACTGGCTTTTCTTACACAAAACTGTTTTCGTTATTTATACCATGCTATGGTTTAAAATTCTCAGATTTGAAAAGATATCCGATATCACTGAAATTCGTCACCACCTCAACTAGGTCTCGTAACCTACGCATGCGTGGCGTGAGCTTCTACCAACCGGGTTAGTTCACCTACGATCATAAAAATACTCTAGTTCTCCAGACCCCACATTAGCTCCCAGTCCTCAACCGATGTACACAGCAAATTGGTACCACTCAATTTTGGAGCCCAGTCTCCGCAATGTGATTGATGTGTTTGATTTATTACTCATGATGAAAATATCAATTAGAATAGAAAGCGTTCCAATCAACTTCTGTACCATAATTAATTATTTTACGGACTACGATCTCCACTATTATTCCAACCACATAAAATTGATACTTGATTGTCTAGCGTGACTTAAGAAAATAGGAAATCATCCATATCATGCTCTAGTCGATTATTTTTACATTTTGGAAAAGTAGGAGACATGCTCAACTGTTATGTAAATATTGGGGTATTTCTATTGTCTTGCCTCCTGAAGCAGCTTAAGTTTTTTTGGTATCTAACTTCTTAAGTGTAATATCATAGAGGCATATAATTAGCGCTCCGTAGATACCTGCACTTCTTTAATGATACTCTGCTCAGTGACTAAAACTGCTTATGACTTTATCTTCAGTGAAGTATCTTTACCTTTCCATCAGCATCGTTGACAAATAGCTGCAGATACTATTTTACCCGTACCTTAATACAGCGCTCTTCATTAACTTTTAATAGGCGGCTACTACACCTAAATCTGTCATCTTCTATGCATGTTATCTTATCTTAAGTTCATGAAACTCAACTGATTAATGCTACTGCTGTTGGAATAGTTATGCGAAAGATCTATAAATAAATGATATTAAAGTTACGAGGTTCTTTAATGGTACTTTACGTTTCCTAGCTCGCAAATTATAACATTTGGTCATCACAGTGGTATCAAAATGCTACGGAAAATGACAAAAATTACTTTAGCTTTGCATTAGCACTGATAAAGCTACCAGTTGCTGAGATGGTCGTCATACACAACTGCCAACTTCCCTTTAACATTAGCAAAAATGCACCCTCGCGACTGTGTGTTTTAAGCTCGTTTATTTGCAAGGAGCTTGTTTAAAATATAGATACTATATTGATTTGACAAATTTTCCAAGTTTTTCGAAGAAAAAAATGCTACAATATCTAGAGAAAACCTTACTTACATTTTGACCTTAAAGCTGGGAATTATCTGAGGTTTTCCTGTTATGACCGAAGAGCTAGCAAAGCGTCTTCGATGCGTGTCGCAATAAGAACATAAGTTCGGTGCTTACTGGAACCACAACAAAGAATTAAATTGTATAGTTAATAAAATCCGAAGCAATTGATTAGGGCAATCAATATGAAACGGCGTATGGCGTTATAGCGTTGTCAGTGACAACCTGCGATTCTTCTTTTCATGCACATGATCAGAATACGATCGGTGCATTTGAGGTCTTCCCTATGTCCAATTCAGGGTAAGCATTCGGGAGCAAAGCAGATAACTGAGTGTAGATATTGCCAAAATCTCTTAGCTTCCAAATGCAATATAAAGTGCCGAGGATAATTGCTGTCTGTACAACTTAAATCGTCTTAGATGTAGAATCCTCTTTGAACTGGTGCCATTGTACTTAAGTCTGCAAAACCGTTCCTAAATTTATTATTCTTAGGGACAACTAAGGAGGCTGAAGTCAAACCAGACTAGGAATGATTGTCTATCATGATTTAAAATGTTTAGTAGACAAAAACGAGGGACTTAAGGAAGTTCTCTCAGCTGTTTGTCGTCAGAGAAAGGCCACACTGTCTTTCCTTGTCTCAGCTCAACTTTCATTACCACGAATATCCTTAATCCTTAATCGCATTTTTGTAGATGGAATTATCTCTTTAGGGCTGTACGAAGAATGAGTTTAGACTTGAATGTTGGTGTCTGCTAGATTTCTCGAGAGCTAATTGGTTAAACAGGTGTAGGATGAAATTAATTGTAAAATTGAGTTGTGACAACAGATTTTTCTATACATTCCCATTACATGCCTTGTACAGCAAATAAGATTTGTTGGTGCCTAGAAAACAGGATCGATTCCCAATAGTTCACTTGCTTTTGTTTCATGACAAGGCCCTAATCTATCCATGATGGCATTTAATTGCCAGAACACGTTATTAGGATCAAAACATGTTGTAGAATAGTAATAAATGGTCTCATGTATTGGAAGCTATTCATCATTTTTATGTAAAATTTTCATAAACAATAAGCATTTGATTTCATTAAATTTTTGACAAAACTTGAATTAGTTTCAGCTGTCTCAACTACTTTTAAATTGAAAACCTCTCACTCTGATTGATTTCCATCATGATATTATGAATAAATCAATAACCTTCCCTAATTTGCTTAATGTAACTTACTCACACTGTGATTATGTATATTTTATATGGATTCTGATCGTAGAATCTTCTTCTGTTTACCATAGCTGATTCAATAACAAGTAAATGAAAATCTGCAGTAACTGCTGTGGAAAAAATGTAGACTCCAAATTTTATGTTACCATTCTTAGTTTTTATGCAAACATTCAGATAGGTATATAGCTCTAATATGCACACACCAGCTAGCACTATCTTTGACAGTAAGAATATAAATTATCTTTACCTTAAACTATAAAACATTTAAACACATCTCAGCATTGCAAGTGTGATTTAAAAAGATAGACCAACCAGACTCTTGGACTCTCGGTATTTCTTTCCAAAATAAAACTCCTCAGGCTTTTCATTACTCTAAAGAGCTTTGACCCTTATTGACTTACGTGTTGCAACTTTTGCTGCGCTGTCTGAAAACTGTCAGTGCTACAGAAACTGCCTCTAATAATTGGAATTATGACATACATTGATAAAAATGTAAAGATAATAAAAGACATTTAGCTATTTTTTTAGAAGGAGTGACTATTTAATTTAATATGAAAAATTTCTCATGACTTGTTCACTTCCCACTTTCAACCAAATTCACACCCAATTTCAAAGCAAGTTCTCTCGCTAACTACAGACAGAGAGGAAACTACCATGGCCTAGTTAAAATGTAGGAGCCTTTTTTATGTGGAGCTCCCAAAACGACATGGAGTGCAAGTGCGATACGCCAAAGGCTCTTTAACGATCTCTCTCATTGTACCTCCTGATAAGCAGACAGGCATCCCCAAAGGAGACGTAAGCCCCCCGGGGCTGAGATCATTGAAATCTTAGGGTAAATCATTTATTGAAATCAATTTGGATTTACTTTCTTCGTTATAATGTACAGCCGCAATGACCGTAATGCCTCAGAGGGGAAGAGACAGAGGGAAACGAACGACTGGTTCGTTCATATCATTTTTTTTTGTTGAGGTTTGGGTTTTTTTCTTTAAATTTTTTATAGGGCTCATCAACCTGGATCAACATCTTCTATTAGAAAGATAAGAAGCAAACACATTTTTGTATGAATATACAATTTATGCTCCGTGGTACTACGTATCTTAAATTCGATGATATATAAACGTGATGCGGACTTTCCAAAATCACGTGATGCTCTTCATACCTGGCTATTGGATCATCCATAAAAAAGAATCACAACCTTACACGCCTTTGACATAATACATAAGATATCACTTCTTGTATCGAACTGTTTTGCGATATTAGAAATTGATGAGTACATTTAGTAGGATGTGTTTTCGTGGGAGTTTTTCAGGAGGAAGCAGCAGAGACGAAACATAGAATAAGAGATAACTAAATTTAATGCCCCCAGATACTAATGGATATTGCTAAACAGCCATGTCTAAGCCTCAAGGCAGGATAAAAGTGAGTCATCCTGGTTTAAAATCTGCCATCAGCAGATACGACCCTTGTGAATGTACCCTTGAAGTAAAATGTGTAAGCGTTATTTAGATTAACCACTATAGATATTACAAAGTTTGTGACGTCGAGGCATCTTGCCCTCCAAACGCGTGGTTGATACCAAACTTCTTAAATAATGATACTAGTATAATTGAAGTTGTTTCTCGCTATAGAATTGCGATCTCGTGGAATAACGGCTTCATAAATTTTGCTTAGTCCTTTCATCAAATCGGAATCACCTTAGGCCTACCCCAAGAACGAGTCGGCATCCAAACAATTTTGTACTGGAAATTAGACACAAATTTTTCTTGACATTGTGGGGCCTATAATTTGGGTCCTATTCTTTCGTAAGATAAATTCTATTCCTGTGTCGTATTGTTGTTTGTTTGTCCATGTCGTGTGTCGTGTTGTTGTTTGTTTAACCAATTTTGAGCCATTCAATAACACAAATTGAAAATAAAATTATACAAAAACAATTAATTTTGAACGCCCAGTTAAAACGTCCCGTCTATCTTATACGTTTGCAGTATGCCTATCACTTACTCTTTTTTTCACGGCACTTCTGCGAGAGGAGCACCTTGCAGTAAATATGTTTATCGATGGAAAATCAGGCATGTGTATTACATAACAATAATTATTCCACTTTTCCTTGTCACCCTGCAGTCTTCATTTACAAATTTTTTTTTAATTATCTCTACGTACAATTAACGTATCTTACACGATTAGAAGAATATGTGAAATGTGTCGGAAAAAACCAGTTTATCTTTAAAAGTCCTGTCATTACTACCCTTCTACACCGTTGTATCAAAATTCTCCTGCCTAATTCAGGAAAGTTTCAGGAAAAGAGCCCTAATTAACGTGCAGAAAGCTATCTAATTCCTTACTCATTCAGATTTTCTAAAATAACCCCTTCAATCAGTGTGACTTTTTGTAAAATATTATTGTGAAGGGGAAAAAGCCTCTCTGCTTCTGTGGGTATTATTTTAGGAATCCTTCAATGTTTGCTTTTAGTTCACCGCTAAAAATACTTTCCAAGTTATTTTCAGTTACTATCTTCTTTATTCTTTCTTGAGCAGTTCTACTCTGTTTGCTGG
>JAAAKL020008127.1:0-16216 GCA_010016065.2 Carybdea cf. marsupialis auct. non (Linnaeus, 1758)
GATGTTTCTAATGCGAGTTGCACACAATAGATAAGCACATTCCAGCATGCAGTTTTTGCTTATGAACATTATTGTATTCATAAATTGTGAACCATTAATCTGTTAGTACCCTTTAGCTCTACTGTACATCTAAAAGAAGATTGGGGGGAGGGGATTATTACTTCTGCTAGATCATTGAACTGCCTCATGCAAGTCTTTTTATACAGGAGAAAATACAAATAACCATTTTATGATGTCACTCCTGTTATTAATTGGTCAACGCAATCACATAACCTCTCACATTTGTAAAAATTGGGACCTCAGTGAAACGATCCAAGTGACTGGAACCTCATTTCCTTGTAGTTGCCGAGATGAGGCATCAGTCTTTCAAAACATGTTGGTGTGAGAAGCTAAATAGTTGTCTGCTAACAGGGGTTTGGCGAGCTTTCGGAGTTTCAAAAGGCAGTTTGAAATCGGATTCTCTGCATGGTGCCTGGGGCCATACCCCTTTGCCGTACACATATTAATATTTGTATGCTTTAAAACGTCTATTAACTACTAGGTTTTTTTTGTTTGGTTGGTAGGCGTTTCGGGTTGCAAGACTTGAAGGTTTGCCGACCCCTTGATCCGACGGTGGTTCTTTGTCACAACACTTACTTTATGAGATGACAACACTTCTAGTTGTCTAGCATAAAAACATTATCTATTGATAATATCAAGACCGTACAAGAAAATTGCAGAAACTTTGCAGCATGAAGGTGACCCTTATCCCGGTTGTTAATTGTACTTTTAGAACAATCCTGAGATCATTGGTAAGAATGCGGGACCAAATAGAAGCAAACATGCACATGTGAATCACCTCTTTAACTCAATATTGCAAGTATCAGAGGAGAGGTCTGGGAACCCGTAGAAGATTTATCACTAGGCCTTCAATACAAAATTGTCTTTGATATTTTGAGACACGTGATTTTGATGATGATAATGATTTCTTGTGTATAGAGCGTTATTTCCATTTAGCTCAATAAGGCTTTACAATATTTACTAGCATGTGAATACTTTTAATTTTTGTAACAAATTCCTTAAAAATTTAACGGGAAAACTTTGAAACAACCGGGAAATTTAGTGATGATTAGCCTCAGTTAAGCTAAAATATCCTGCTGAAAACTAACTGGTCTACGCAACGGCAAATTAAGAGTGGTAAAATACCGTGAATAGTGTTCATAATATACTATTCAGTGTTTGATTACTAAACGATGTAAACCAGTGGTTCTTAACTTGATGCTTCTTGCGGACGACGAAAAATCAAAGTAGTTATTCATGAACTGATAAATTAAGATTACTAGCAGATCTTGTTGTTACAATTACCTCTTTCACCAACGGTTTTTTATGATACTTAACCAGATATGTAATTCAAAGGTAGTTTGCTATTTGCTACTGCTTCATTGTTCAGATTGAAGGCAAACGTGGCAGTGGGAAAGTTTCTGGTGCTAGACGCAGTCTTTTAATCGATGTCCCTAGTTATTTTGGATGAGATAGTTGTGAAATACCCTCCCGCTGAAGTAGGAAATCGAGGATATCATCAACAATATGACCGCTTCGTAAGTGAGACATGGATAGTCGCTTACAAGTCATATCCAGAAATGCGAAAATAAATTTTGTGCTTGGACTATAGCGAAGTCTCGTGCGCCAGCTCCTCTAGACTTTTCGTTTCCCAGCGATTAAGGTTTCACGAATCAAGATCTTCCTTGACGGGATTATTGAGCTAAAGAGTTTTTGTCGCTAACCTTTGGTTCCGTGAAAATAGCGGTCCAAGTTATAAGCTTGCTTAATATGAATTCTCAATGTTTGCTTTTTTCTGAGAAGATCGACCCTGATAAAATTGGCCTTTGTTTACAGCATTACAGAAGGATTGTCTCTGAGAAAAGTGTCTATGATGAAAGTGGTCGAAGTAAAGAGTTTCAAATTTAACTAAAATATGTAGCTGGAATAATGATGTCTCTAGTGGAATTTTCCGGAGAAGATCAGCAAGCATTCCGACTGGAATATTCCGGACTTCCAAGACAACCTACTTGAATTTTCCGGATGCCTTCTTTGTTATTTTTCTCAATTTTTTAAAATTTTTAGGTCGATGATTGGAAGGTTGTGGCTGGTGGAGCTAATGGCACAATTTGTGTTTGGAGCCAGGAGCATCAGTCTCTACTTTGGACAGCTAGTTTGCGTCACCGTACAGAAATTGTCCATTTTACCAATGCACTATTGATAACAGTCCATATACCGGAAAATAAACACTCGCGCGAAAATATGTGGTACGCGGATGATTTGATTGAGCACCGCAGAAATCGCGGATCGATAAGACTGTACGATTTTGCTGCAGATACTTCCACACAGGGTGTACAAGAAATTTGCAAGTCGGACTTCGATGACACATCAGGATACAATTACAATATATCTCTTGTGACACCTTATGATGAAATTAAATAGTACACAAGATAAGAGATGAAATTTTTGGAAAGCTCTGTGTTGTGGCTGCTTCAAGAGTTTAGAACCTCAGTCACAAGTTTAGATGCCTTTGAAAGCAATAAAAGTCAGTTTTGATTTATGATTAGAAAACCCGAAAAGTCTTTCACGATTCCATACTTTTGGCACTACGCCCCGTAATACCTAAGATATCCTGAAGTTAGAAATTGTTAGCACCAACGGTTACATCATGCGATTGAGATGGGTGTATCGATAGCTTTGAAAATCTATGATTGAGTATGTCTGGTAATTTTCAATTTTGTATCCTTGCGCATGTTCGAGGCCCACAGGTTGGAAGGGCTCAGTATTTAACCCCATATATACCCAATATATATATTAACAAGGGTAACTTTTTTGTTCTTTAATTCTTATTAAACTGGAAAGAATAGGAATGTCAATAAGATCAAAACCTATCCGCAAACAAACATCTATATGGAAAACTACTTTTGTGTTTTCATCTTCATTCTTTCCAAAATATTGAAGACGTTTGTATCATCTTCTTGCTTAAAGGCTGTGCCTTCATTAACATTGCTAATTTGTTAGAAAATTTGCTTTTTGTAAGGCACCAGAAAATTGTTGCCCTCGAAGCTAGACTCCCAGGATACAGAGCTAGTTTGCTTTCATCTGGTCTCCGAATTAGGATCTGGAACGAGAGCGGAGGCTCCGGGAGCCGATGAGTTTGCACCTTTCCTTTATCTTGAGTGCCGCGTAGACCGTGGGATTGAAAGTAATCAGTAGGCAGGGGGTTGGAACAAGAATGTCTTAGGTGGAAACAATTTAAGAATTAAATATCAGGGATACGTCTATTAGGCACTAGGTGGTAAGTTTTATTTCTTTAAGTAACAGGTAAGGAGGTCGATAAAGGGTGCCCAGGTTAAAAAGATGTTGCAGAAAATGACATGTTAGGATTCAAATTTTTGTTAGGACTTGAAGCGAGGCTCAGAGTATCTTACTGATGAATGTTTTATGTTGGAAAACAGTCGCTACATTAAAGTATGATATGATCGAATATCACCCACGCAGTCATCGACAAAGTACAAGTAACACTAAATAGAGCATTATTCAACTTGCACTTTGAGCTTTCATTTGTTGTACCGGATCAGATTTCTTCCCTCTTTGTGGCGAAGTAAAGCCGTAGATTTTATAAATGTGATAAATATTAACCGCAAGTGCTATCCGTAGTGTAAATTGCTTTCTTGAGAACGACTAATTTTAGCCCCAGGGGCTCTAGAGATTTATGTAAATACTAAATGGTGTCGCAATTTAGTGGATTGTTGATGTTTAAATATTTCTCACAAAACTTCTTGGAAGTGCGAACTAGAGTATTTTATCATAGAAACGAGTACTCGAATAAATTGCATTTGAAGCGTGCTATGTAAGTACTGGCTCTTACTTCAACTTGTGCGCTCTACCTTCTTCGCCTTTGAACATTCACATCTAGCTTTAGGCGATTTTGAGACAGCCTGTTTGCGCAATCTGACTTGACAGTGCAAGGACATGCGGCACTGCAATATGGCCAAATCCGATCGACAGTTGTAAAGTATTACCGATCACAGGGGATTTTAGATGATAAGGTTTAATAAGCGCTAGCAATATAGAAAGTATATCATCAACAGGATTCAAACCGGCGGTCCTGGCGATCGAGGCGTGTGCCCAAATAAAAGTCCACTTTTCATATCTACTATCAATGCCAAAATCAAAACATCAGTTACTGTCGTATATTTGCTTTCAACGAATGCTGGATCCGTAGCAAGAGCAAAAGAGATAAGATTCCATTTTAAAATGCCGATGTAAGCACTTTTCAATATTCAAATGAGACTAAGTCATATCATGGCCTATTGTTACTTGCTTCCTTTCCTAGGACACAATAATGTAAAATGGGCTAACCAGACAATTCTGTTCTCCGTTTTCTACCCTCGGAAAGTTGTAGCTATATAAAGTCCACAAGAAATGCGACTGTTTTTACTTTCGCCAAACACTAGAATCTATTTTGCCTCGTATTGATGAATAGGAGAGGAGGTGAGACTACTGACTTTTCGTGGGCATCACCAATTCGGATGGAACGTGATGACGTCACACATCAACAGTTTCGGACATAGTACGATTTGACTGCGGATACCTAAAGGCAAACCTGGAAGAGGCTGTTACCCAAATACCAGAGTCGTGTATACAATGTTTAAACTAAAGGCGTTCACATCTCAAAATATCTACTCGAAACTCAGTTGATATTTCTTGGATCCTTAAGCTGGGGGATTCTGCATCAAATAATAAGGTTTTGTTAGAGAGCTTTATAACTTTGACAGCTGATATTTCGTTGTTAGAGAGGGGCAGCACTCTCAATTATGGCCATTGACGTTCTTGCTAGTAGGGAAACATGAAAATTGATAATTTTTTCATAATACAAGCAATTATTAGAATCGTGACATCACACTTTCCCTCCGCATTGACTTTAGAATGACTGAAGCAAGGTTTCTCTTGCCTCATTGTGAATACGCCTCTGAAAATTCGATAGTTTGAAAATGTTTCCCCGCATGGGTGAACAGTTTTTCGCTCACAAATGCATTCCATGGCATTGATAGATTTCCCGCCAAAATGAGATGTCGCTCGCTCCACTCCTCTTCAAGATACCATACTTGTGCTCCACGAGGCTGCAAGGGTAGCAGATTTGTCAATATGCCACCTAGAAAGAAGAGAGCTGCAAAGAGTGACAGCGGAGCGAAGACCAAAGTCAGTGCAGATGATGGTCATTTGCGGGCGAAAAAGGCGAAGGCTGACCTTTCTGTGCCAAGACTGAAGATTGAACGATGGTAACTATTCACGAATTGCTTATAAATTATGTAGATGAGTGGGTGTCATTAACTAGTTAGGGTTAGTGACACCCACTCAGCAACAATTTCACCGACCTGCTGACCCACATACCTTGCAATAAAACCTGCTGCTAGCTAGTTATTCAATATTGTGGTAACAATGATTGACTTTGAACAATATGAGCTACATGTAATGTAGCTGATGTGATTTTGTTACTACGCAGGCTTTTTATTATCATCATAATTTAGTTTGTTATAATGACCTCATGGTTCAGATTGCACTACGTATAATGACTGTAATAAAATGCTACAGTTTAAGCACATGACAATGTATCTTGACAGCAAACTGATGATTAATGCTACGATCGAGTGAAGCTCTTATGTTAGAAATCTTGGGCATATTCTCATGTACAAATTATGATATCAATCACTAATACTAGGTGTTATATCTTCCCTGGACGAAACGCCGCGCGTCGATATTCCAGTAATGATATAAAGACAGGACACGTCTGGTTCGATCACCGTTCTCTTACTAACTGATCAACTACGTATTTACAATCGATATATATGTTACAGATAAGGAACTCATTTTATCACGTACAACGACTAAACCGGAATAGGAAGATTTCTGTTGGATCGTACAGGAATGTTAAACTACGCAGGTAAATACAAAGTTACGAATGATTCACTAATATATTTCCTGTTGTAAGTCACGACAAACAGGAAGCTTATTAAAGAATAAAATAGAGAGTACGAACGCACTCTCTTGTTTTTGTGCCATGGAGAGGTCATACCTATCACCATCCTCATATGCGTGTTGCAGAATCTTGGCATGAGATCTGGATACAACTGCAGAACACACGGAGAAATTGTTTTGTATCCAAGTAGGTCAAGCAATAAGTAATATACCGGTTTCTTTATGCATCACGTCAATGGCAAACAGCATTAACCTCGTTTGCAGTATGCCAGTTTTAGGCAAGCACAAAGGAAATCTATTTCCAATGAAAAGCTAGAGTGTGTTCTTTGTTCTTTCCCTACTCGTTATTGCATTTTGGTTAATCTGAACATATTCTAGAAGTAAGACGGTAGGGAATCCACAGAATTCCACTATTCCTCCTGGACCAACTCAACGACCCTTACAAAAGACAAGGGTAATCCAATAATACTTAACTGTCCTAATCATACGGACTATTATTATATATTGTTTCATTGTAACACCAACATGCTCATTAAAATAAAACTGGAGAGAGAACCGAATTGTGACTTTTTAAGTCTTCAGTTTGAGAATAGGTAAATGTTGTGGATGAAGAGTTCACTTACAAGAGAATTAGGTTATTCATTAGAAAGCATCTGGGAGGCCATTGCACCTCCAGTTTTCGAACTTTTCATTTTAAATTGTTTTAAACTTTGCCCTCTTTTTCCAAAGCGTCGCTCCTTCTAGTTAGTGGATATCTTGAATATATCCCCTGTTATTTGGTTTAGTTCAGATCTTAAATTTGGCTTTATAATAAGGGGACATATTGGTAAGGAGCAAAAATTACCAGAATTTTTGTATCTTTAAACCAAACTAAGTTAAGAACTTGTGTGAAATTCAGATGGAATATTTCCTGCAAATCTTAAGACATTTCGAAACAAATGGCGAAAGTTCTGGATGTATTGTTACATTCGAATAAGAAAGCATGTGTCCTAACGACAGCCGAGATCCCGAATAATCGATAAGTGAAACTTCGAAGAGATGAGACTAACATATACACTCGTGAAGTTATTGGAGCGAATAAACTGTACAGTACAGCATTAATTACTTGAGAGTTCTAACTTACATACTGAAATCACAACCATTTATACATATTCCAAGTTACTAAAATTAACCATTAGGTCATAAATAAATGCAAAGGTAATCAAGATTTAAGAATGATGCAATGATCACGTGATTGAGACGTGCTGATACGTCTACTCTTAATTAGTAATTACGAATAACAGGGAGTCGAGATGCGTCACGACAGCATGTTATTCTTCATCTGCTGCTACTTGTGTTGTTCTAGAAAAAACTGATAGTTGCTATTCAATATTGGATAAGCAGAAGACTTTGAATAAAGAAAGATTTAAAAGTGTTGATAAGCAAGAAGTACAAAATCAGCAAGGTATTAGAAAAAATAACTCATGGTTTACGTGATAACGGCTCCCTATGAGTCTACTGTCTTTCTCACTGTAAATACGAGCACAGGTGGAATAACGTCAATATGATCCAAAAATATAGTTCAGAGTATTGTTAGAGAATCTTGAGTTTCTGATCACACACGGAGAAATCTTAAATGGAATCTTGTAGATTTTATGTATAACTGAATTTACTCTTACGGGATTTGAACATCGAACTACAGTAATAGAAAATCATATCTCTTTATAATCTACTTCTATATAACTAGAATATTGGCTAGAACAAGCTTTCAGTATAGGTTCAGTCTGTTTCATGATTAGTAACCAAAAGGCTCACTACGCAGGGTCTGGAGTTGGAAAAGTTTACGTTCTAATTGCACGACGATCTTTAAGACCAAACTACTTTATATCAACCATACTTTTGAGATTTTGAATCAAGAAATGTAACCAACTTTATTTCTGCTAGACTCAGGATTAAACATTAAGTTCCACAAGAAATTTAATTTCTTCATGTTGTCAATGGACAGAAAACACAAGAAGCACGTTGGATTGATTATAATTGGGTTTCAATGGCCAGTCTTATGACATTGGTATAACATAGTTGTTGTAAAAGGGGAAGGGTACAAGATACTGCGATATTCTTAGTCACTTTTATAATTATTTGACAAACAGTTTACACAGTTGATCGAACAGCTGAGCTGTTTTATAAGCAAATCAATTGGAGAATCCATCATCTTCAGTATCACCATTAGATCCAGGTAATTGTATCAATAACTTTACTTTATGAAAAGAAACGTAGTAAATTAAAGACAATTGGTTTTTATGAAGTCCACTCTTATTCTGTGATGGACAGGGCAGTAGCCAGGGGGTACAGAGGCAGCGCCTCCCCCTAAGAGAAATTTCGCCCCTAGCAATGGTAGACCAGTTTTAAATAATAAACTCCAGAGATAGTTAATAATATAATGAATCAGTATCAATACTAAGTAAGGCCATATATAGATGTGCATATACCGATTTGCTCACAAAGTTGTAATGTGTTTACTTTATTTCTTGTTTCAGATTTTATAAGATTCATTTTATTGCCTGTCTATAATTTTAACCCAACCAACAAAATTGAGATGGCATCCAAACTTTCTCTTGATTTTCAATCGGTGGTTAATTTGGCTAAGAAATGGCTCATCAATTTTAATATAAGACCAAAACCTAGCTGCTCTTAGTAACAATTTCAGTTTTATAAAAAGACCTTGTGAGACGCCGTGGTCTAGTGTTCAAGGAATCGGACTCACATGCCAGAGGTTTTGAGCTCGAATCCCGTCTAGCTCGATGTAAAGACGATCGGTTGGGAAAGGCAACGGGAGATCATCCCTGTAAATGTGCTCTCTCCCCAGGACATTACTCACTCTGGCTGGGCAATAGGCTACGCTCGAAATCGAGTATGCCCAAAAAATAGTAAAAGACGTTTGGGTAGACAGATTGTGTCATGGTATATATCAGCAGTTGTTGGGAAGAAATTTAAATCGATAAACGATAAAGAAGCAATGCAGTTTTGCTAGCCAGTGGTAATCGGTACGTTGGAAATGAAAGTAATCTCTTGTTATGAAACACTGATGTCTGTTTGAATGTCAATTGGAAACAAGCTCTCCCAAATCAAGTGCAGGCCAGCTCTGCCATCTGGTATGTGAAGAGTAAGGAACAAGCCACTACTAAATGCCTTAATATATATGTACTTTGACATAGTGATATTACTGGACTTTGAACAAATCATTGATATATAATCAATGGTAGATTATGCACAAGCAAGTAAGGGCCGAGTAAATTAAACAGGAATCGTTTACATTGGCAGTCTCGTTTATTCCTGCCCTTGTTTATACTCAGGTTATGGTGGTTGCCCAAATGTTGTAGCGCTTTGTGACTCTGCCTTTGCGTGATATGGTAATGATGAACCGGGTGTCTGCACGAAACAAGGAAAATCAGTGGCAACTTACCTCACTTGAGTTGGAGAGGTAGATGCTTTGCGTTTTGATAATCCTGTGGTATGATAGAACTTTAAATGGATACCAAAACTAAAACGAATATCTTTTTAGCCATCTTAAACTGCTGATAGACACACTCTGTAGCGAGTCTTCATCTTTTCTTGGCTTCAGAAGTGTGAGGTCTCTTATCAAGTTGTTCTTATTACACCTCGTCACTTGTAAGACTTCAAGAACAGTTTCGAAGGCAGATTCGAAGACAGCTGGCGTATGGATTGTACTGCCTGTTTATCAAAGCGATTCTTGTGTCAGCTGGATGATGTAAATCTGTTTTTCAGGAGAAAGTTTCCGAACATTCAGCGGCACTCTAGATCTTGAGTGGAACAGCAGAAAAATATCTCTTAACAAGTACATATACTGAAAGTGTTAAATGTGGTACATGGTTATCCACCAACAAGTGTTTTCTTTGAGACGCCATCTCTAGATGGTTACCAACCGAGGTTAAAGAGCTGACCATCTGCCGACGAGACAAACTATTCCCCGCCAAGCGTCATCCTGGTATTTGTGAGTTTCGGGGTTAAAACTCTCGAATATCTCAAAACCTTATAATTAAAAGTCCAACAATCCTATAGGGACTAGAAGACAAAACTGTTGGGTCTCCATCCCAACGGCACAATCACTTTGCCATAATATCTTTAAGAATCATTTCTAAGGCAAAAACTTCAGGGACCACAGGATAGTCAATACATCGTCTTCAAGATATAAGTCATATGGAATGAACTAAAGTTGCAGCAGTTTACGAAGCTGCCCGCAAAAATATCAGTAAAACTTGAGTAGTTGTAAGGAAGCATCTTTGTTTATTGGGAAAAGGAGGCACGCGTTCTGAATTGGCGTATCAGAATGGTGATACAAGAATGCTATGTATAAAATCTCTTCGTTATATACATAGAGAATAAAACGGGATAACATCATGAAAATCATCGAAGAGATAAATTCTGATCATGATATTGCGACGTCCAAGTTGCCACGTCTTGGCAACCTTGTGTGGGAAAGGTAATTACGAGATAGATGCCCTTGAGGAGGAGCTGAGTCACTAGAACGGAGCCAGGTAAGGGAACCAGTTCTTTATGATTTGCCTAGTAGCTGTTGCTTTTCGTTACCCTATCCCTTTTCCCTCGTGGTTGTTGATCTCCTCACTGTGGGAGGATGAAGCTATGATAACCACGCTTTTCTACCGATTTGTGGGAGGGGCAGAAATGTGTAGGATTAAGTACATTATATTTTTCACGGCCCCGAAAAGTGATGAAGGCATGGGCTCAAGGTACTAGGTTTACGTCCTGGCAGGAGTTATTGGATTTATGATGAATAACTGAGGATGGTGCTATGATAGTCATGATTCTCTGCCGATTTGTGGGAGGAGCAGAAATGTGTAGGATTTAGTTGAATACATAATATTCCCCACACGAGGCAGCATCGGAAAGTGATTGGGGTGTGGGCTCAAGACTGTATGGCACTAAATTTAAGCCCTGGCAATTGTTGTTGTGTTCATGAACAGTAACTGCGGATGACGCTATGATAGTCACGTTTCTTGGTCGATATTCGGGAAGGGGAGAAGTAAAGGATTTCGCTGAATATAAATGACAATTTATCACAGGAGGCGGCATCGGAAAATGATGAAAACGTAATCTCCGAACTCAAAGTGAATGTGACCTGAACCCCGAAACCTGAACATGACAGAAAAGACGTGGAAACTGAAATCTGAGAAAGAAACAGTCTCTAATGAAGGCGACTCTTTAAATCTTCCACAATGGGTGCAAACACGGCTTGTTACAAGTAAATCGACGCTGTTTCAAATCATTGCTACATCAACATGGAGCCTGCTATCAATAGGTGTGATGTTAATTCAAACTTGAAATAACATCCTGTCATCAATTCGTAATTCCCTCACTAAATTCTCAAATGCACCAAGCTGTTCTCTTCGTTGAAAAATGTTCGTATCAAAAAACGATGTTTCTTCTTTCTTATCACTTTTTATTCGGTCGACAATGAACATATCAACATCAAATCTTCCTCTTCAGAATCCATTTCGTATGGTACTCAGAATGAGTCTTCAGTAGGGAAGGCAAAAACAGGTACCTTATCACTGCCACTAGTTTTCGCTAGTTTTTCTCCAGTTTTCGCTAGTTATCGTTAGTAATCGTTCACACGCTATCGCTAGTTATCGTTCCCACGTTATCGCTAGTTATCGTTACTTATCGTTAGTTATTGCTAGCTATCGTTAGTTGTCGTTAGTTATTGTTAGTTATCGCTGGTGGGAACCGTGCTTTACCAGCAGCTTAAACTAATATCAGAAGAGTCACATAACAAGAAAGAAGCAATTAAGTTACGATTTCTGCACTCGTCATTTTTAAAAAATTAACACAAGCTAGCATACTTGTTGCTGAAGAAAACACAGAAAACGCATACAGATGAGTATTTACAACTAGATTGCACGTCATGAATTATCGAATCCTGACGCATAAAAAACAGCTGTTTTGATATTATAATCCTTACATGTTGTCACGTGTTACTTAACAAAAAATAATTCACTGTCCCTTACAAGTACTAATTGGAACTAAGTCGTATGAAACATAGCAAAGTAAATAAGGTATACTTACACATGGCGCTTTTGCAACTATATACGTAGGGCACAGACTTTATAAAGATGCATCATTCCTCTATCAATAAGACACCACGTGTGTTATCTGATTTCTACAAAAAACAACATACGCATCGAAAGTAGATGAACTAAGTCGGTGTTGGTTACCATTCATATCATTATTGAGGTGTTCATGGGAGATTTCCGTCAACGGCAAAGCCTAACTTAGTACGCATTTTATACAACGCACGACACAATTAATGACAAATAGGAGTAAGGCGAGTGCGTATCAGCAGTAACATTTACAGAGCCGATTGTATTACGTCCAAAAACAACATACGCATCGAAAGTAGATGAACTAAGTCGGTGTTGGTTACCATTCATATTATCATTGTGGTGTGTTCATAGACTATGGGAGATTTCCGTCAACGACGAAGCCTAACTTAGTCCGCATTTTATACAACGCACGGCATAATTAATGAAAAATAGGAGTACAGCGAGTGCGTATCAATAACATTTACAGAGCCGATTGTATTACGTCTGAATACATATGAAGATTCTTAAATTTCAGTTGATCTACAATGATGAGGGTTTACGGGCTACAACAGCACCTAACTCAGTACGTGTTTATGCAACATCTGGCATAATTAGTAAAACAGAGGAGTGGGGAGTATAACCCATAACAATTATAGAGCGAATTGTGTTACGCCTGAATACCGAACATGTAAACATTCTCAATTTTTAGTTGATCTACAGTGATAAGAGTTTACAGAAGGCCACAACGCCTAATTTAGTCTGTGTTTCACACAACACTATGGGCACCGAGCACTGACCTCTTAAAGAGACTGGATCGAGCTTCCAATCGTTTCAATCGGCAAATAGCGTGGTCACGAATACTAGCCTCCAAGAATTAAAATGCAGCTGGAAGGTCCGCAGTGTTACGTGATATTGTCTACAAGCTTGTTTGATGGGAACTATAATGGCGTGCAACGACTGACCTCGTTCTGAGACGAACGATGCTTGATCCAGTGATTTTTAGAGAACAATGATACCATGCCATAAACAAAGATGAATGAGTAACGAATCATTCAAGAAGTAAAAACACGGATTGTTGATTGAATGAAAAAAAAGTAAGACAGAGCGAAAGCTTTCTCATCGTAGAATGTGATATTTTTGGTGTGTGGTGCGTTCCGTGCTTTACAAGAGCTGCGGAAGAATTCATCATGGAGAGCCGAGCAAAATACTAAAGCCGCTGAGGTCTACAGGGCAATACCCTACCTTCAATTCCCGAGGGGCTGGGTTCGATTCCCCAAAGGGCCATTGGTGACGTCAGAAAAGGCCGCCAGTATTAAAGTGCCCTATGCCCCTGCAGAAAGTCACGCTTACATGGGCATCGTCCTAGCCCTTTCTAAGAGGAGTGCACGGCATAAAAACGGCATCAGGCTGGTAAAATAGCATTACAACTTTCTTGGGGGGTTTGGTTCAAGTCGGATGTCCATTTCATTGGGAGGACCAAATTCCGTACTTAAGGTGGTTTAACAGATGTCAGAGACAACACAGTAATAGTCTTGTTCATTTTCTCCAGAATGGTTCTATGGAAGGATTCCCCTTCACTACAATTGCATCTATTCGAACGATAATTATCTTACCTAAGTGGCTTGGTTGAGAAAGGAATGGAAGAAATGGGAGTTACCTCAAAGGATCTTAGGTGTATATAAATAACAAAGAGTTTAGCTATCATTGTCAGTTATGACTTTACATTGTAGAATCTCTCTAAACGTTTAAATCTTTGTAACAAAGCCTAATGTGGGCCACAAAAGAGTAAAGAACATATTGCGAAGGAAGCGCATACCTAATGAACATAAAAGCAAATAAAAAGAAACGGAATACCTCACATCTTGTATGTACGTTCGCCGGTCCCCTGATTATTGTATTAGCAAATAGAAACCTTGATAACTCTTGACAATACTAAAAGTGTACACGTATACTTTCTACAAAGATAAAGATAACAGCGGAACTAAAAAGGGCAGTAAATAGTTGATACAAAATCTATTTATACGAAGTATTGGGTGTAGGTGTTGGTAGAATCTATAACATCAAGGGCCACGCTTACCACAAGTCTACATCCTCCCTAGATACCAAAACATACTTTCACCTTAGGGACCAGAACAACAGTGGGCGTAAGTGAAACCAACTAATCCAACTTCTCTCAGAGTGAATCATTGACTACAAACAAGATCGATACTACAGTTCATTAAGCTGTTTATAAAATATCTACAGTTTTAAAGAAAGGTTTTCTTTCTTTGCATTAGACGGTGTATATTTATAAACTGATGACCTTTTCGTCATATCGGTTAAAATTAACTCTTACGACCGCAAGCTTCGTTCTTCTGTAGATTCCAAACTAAACAACACAAGTTGAGAACGCTGTTTGTGCGCCACTCTTAAATATATCATCCACCTCTTGCACTTTCCCACGTACCTTTTGTTTGCAATAAAATGTAATGGGGCAATTAATCCGTAGTGACACATGCTCTTATACCATAGCTTTATCTACAAACGACAGATAACCCTGATAGCCCCTGATAATAAAACGGCACATCATGAGTATAACTTGCGAACCCAAATCAGCTCTATGGACCCCTTCCCTGTGGTGGACTGAATTTCTATCAAAGTCCTCCACTTTTAAGCCGTGGATGTTGGCTTATCTGTTACCAACACATGTTAACTCAGCAACCCTTCCTGCTTCAACACATCACTAAACATAGTGGCGTCGCATATTGCATTTATACACATTAAATCTACAAACTGAACTCAAGCCGCTACTACTAGAAGCGTAATTAGCCCTTTAGTCTTTCTTAAAATGTTAACAGCGTCCTCATGAGTCACTCCTTCTAAACTAATCCCATTAACAGCTACAATTTGATCCCCTCTCTTTAGACGACCGTCTTTCGAAGCAGCTCCCTTCTCAAACACTGTCTTTACATAAATAGGCAAGTCTCCGTGTGGGCTGCCATAGCCACCAACAATACTGAAGCCGAGGCCACCTTGTCCTCTTTCTAGAGTTAACTCTTTTAATGGAACCCTGTGGAAGAAGTGAAAATATGTAAAAGTCAAGTGAATTTGTCAACTGCAATATAGTTGAAAGATGTAATTGGAAGGCACGAAAGAAACACGAGAGTAAAAAGCAATACAGCTAAACCTCCATAAGTAAATAATCGGTTATTTGTTTGATAGAAGGCGCAACAGTACTAAAGAAAGGGGGATGCGGTGATTGAAGAGCGGATAGTTATCATAAACAGACATAAGTAAAAAGCAACGATGTAGCAGTTTTTATTCAAAGTATTGATATTTCATATCCAAACATGACATAAACAGTGATGACATACATATATAGATATATACATCACATAGCCTACTCAAAATGAGTCTTTCTTGGAAATCATTGGTAACAAGCCTAGTGTGGGAATTGCCGTCTGGGATACAAAGCAAACATGAAATGTTTCTAGATGCATTGCAGGTGAGCCTTTAATTGTAACTTTTATCTATTACTACTGAGTTTGAATGTAATAATACAGGAAAGTTAAGCATCGTATCCAATTTTAGAATAGCTTCGTTTGTAACTGGTAGCAAATGAAAGTTAATGAATGTTACTTGACATTTCTTACTTCACTTCAGTGGGTGCCTCTATGTTATTTGGCGTTGCCTCCACTTGTAGGTCTTCGGACGAAACGGAGTTAATTTTGGAAATACTTCGATCCGCGGCTGGGTGCCCTTCTCCCACAATAGGTCTGCTGATCTTCAGTGAAAACTGACCATTGATATTCCGCAGTAGGGTCAGAGCAGTCGCATGTGTGGCTTGTTCCAAGGAATCTTCATTGATCTTTAGCAAGCGATCACCGATCTACAGAGTCAAGTACAAAAAGAAATAGAAAACAGGAAGAGTGTGACTCTTACCAAAGCTGAGTTGGAATTTGAAAAAGTATGAAAACGACCATGAGATAGGAGAAATGCGAGATGGAGTAAGTTCGAATGATAGATGGATAAAGTAAGAGTTTGAGCAAGGAAGAATACGAGTTTGAGCAAGGAAGAATACGAGTTTGAGCAAGGAAGAATACGAGTTTGAGCAAGGAAGAATACGAGTTTGAGCA
>JAAAKL020008128.1:0-16216 GCA_010016065.2 Carybdea cf. marsupialis auct. non (Linnaeus, 1758)
CCTTAAGAATTTACACTCCAATAACTCTTAGCACCTCGTAATTGATGAAGCCCATAGGGTAAGGCCTGTCCACCCATGAACACTGACACTCTCAATTTTGGGCATTGACGTTCTGACATAGGCCTATAGGGCAACCTGAAAATTGAGACGCTTTCCCATAATTCAAACATTTTCAAAATCGTGACGTCACACTTTTCCTCCACATTGTTTCTGATATCAAAATTTCTCTCAAAAAGTTGCAATTCAAGGCTCCACTTTGCAAGTTCTCTAAGAAACACATCCATCTTAGTGTTTGTTGAAAACTTAGTTATAAATGCAAGAATCACCGAACTTCACTTTTTGTTGGTGAGTTATTGACATCCTAAATGGATGATAATTCTCGACAGAGTACTAAATGTAGCTGCAGCACCTATTGACGAACGGAGAGAAGGAAAGGCGGACCTGAGTGTATACAACAGGCTACAAATATCTCCTATAAACTTGTGCGTGTTTTTCTCGAACTCATTCATACCAGACTTACTTACCAGACATTCGTGTTTTAGAGCCTCCCTAGAATGAAAATCAAACTGTATAAGTTTGGCCAAGGAGAGATTCTGTCGGCGACCTGAAACGTTTGTCTAGGACGTTTTACATCATTATCGTTCCATAAGCTTCGAGTCACAAGGCAAAAAAGCAATCATGTGATTTTTTTTCAGGTTTCCAATTAAAATGTTCAAAATTATCTCTATGACGTGCACTTTGTGCTCGTTATGATTCCTGTCTTGACGTTCTTTTTTCTCTTACACAAATTTTAAGCAGAACCTAGCCACTTATTCACGAAAAATCTCGTTTAGACTTTTACTGAAGTCTAGTATTAGATACTAATGCGAGCCGGCGGGCGAGAAGGATTCTGATCCAGTGAATTCCGGAATTTCTTGTAAGTAGGTCGCCACACGGAATTCCAATTTTCATATCTGCGTTTAAAAATAAGATGGTCCACGAACGTTATCCCATGTCACTGTGAAATATCAGTGTACCCTTTAGCTATATCATCTTCTCAGGAACAGCCTGGGATAGATGCGTGAGTCAATCCGTCGCCTTTATTAAAGAATTGGATGGCAAAGTGCCCTATGGTACCATGGTGACTGACTCACTTTAAATTTCATAATGTGATATTAGCGAAAAATGCTGTTTCTTTTTGGTTTATATAACGTTTAGTTCAGGCCTCTTATTAGTATACTTAATTGTGTAATCCTATGAGTCCTCATTGATCAAGTACATGGTGGTAAATCCGTTGGCCGACCAAGGTATAAGTTAGATGATAATATAAATCCATCGACTGATATGAATACTATTGATCAATTTAGATCGAAATTGGGGAGGGCAATAGTTGCCGACCCCTTTTGAAGGAAGGGCAGCTCATGATGACGATAATAAGACAAAGCTAAGGCTTTTTGGCACCCCTTTACTCTTTAGGAAAAGGTTTTGCCGACAGAATTTTAGACTTAGTTACACTTAGAAAAAAATCTTCAATTCCAGGTGACATCAAATTTTTTCTCTTCCGACTCTTATCCCTTGAACAATAGTGAGCGCCAAAATTTAGGGGGGGAAAGAAGTTTAAAACCAACCGCACTTCAGCGATAGTCTCTGTTTCAGAGGGGAATCGTGGAGGTGCAAAGAGTTAATTTCACGCTAATGTAAGCTCGTGATCAAGTAAAGCCACTTATCTCAAACAACAACAACAACAACAACAACAATGATCAGATCAAAGGAAATCTTAGACCCATGTGTGTACGATTTAGAAGCCTATGATGTATTTTTTTATCCTTTCTCGTAATGTATGCTCCTCCTCTTATGCACTTCATTGCCTTTCTCCCTCTCTTTATCTATCAGATTGTTCAGTTAAAACATCAATTTACTTTTGTCGACATCGTATGGGCAAAGAGAAGTCAAAGATCGTCCGAAGAAATGAAAATCCAAGCTTTCACGAGATGCATACATTCGACATTGCGCAGGATAAGTTAAGCCAGATAGATATTGTACTTGAACTAAGACAGCATGGTCCTTTTCAAAAATCTGTGATAGGATATGTACATATTGGATGTGATGCTGAAGAACACGGTAGGAAACATTGGATTCAATTGATGGAGTATGCTTGTCTTAACGAGACAATGTGGCATACAATCAAAAGAAGGAAGCCACTTACATGACCATAGAAGCAGTGCTAGGTTCAATCGAGGACAGTTGTGAGCAAGGTTGGGGAATTGTTGCACTAAATATATTACGAAATCTGTCAAGAGTTAGCCAATTAAATCTACCCCTCACGCCACACCGTACATCGGCATAGCACTGCATCACTAGGTTCACTGTAGTATCTGGCGTTATATTTAAGAGTAAATATTCCTCATCTCGTTCTATAGTTCTGTGTTATTGTGTGCCATATAATATCAAAGTGATAGGGCTGTCTGACTGACTGACGTAGTCACATACGCGAACCCAAATACCTCAATTTTTCCTTTGTTGAAAGATAGAATCCACTTTCTTTTCGTTTGTTTTGCTTATCGATAACTTTGATTACTTTACTTGTTTCAGCTGTAAAGTGAGCTCCGCTTTGTAGGCAATGAGCTACTAATTGAATACTATATCTCATCTCATTTCAAAAGCGGCTTAAGGGTTTCCAAACATAATAATTGGAAAACTCTCTCCAAATCTTCATGCAGCAGGTTTAGTAAGTGGAGAAACAAATTGCAGTTTATCGTAATGAATCACTATCCCTCTTCCAAATGAGCTTCTTCTTTATTAATGTATAGATATATTTAGATATTGATATAAATATATGCCGAAACGCAGGTGTCCTGCTACCCGCAAGTTATTAGAGTATGGGGTCTAGTCTCGCTATAACCTTATACCCCCATTTGTTCCTCTCATGTTACAAATTTTTTTCTCGTTATTTCGGTGCTTCTGTTGGAATTAATCCAGTATATGAGAAGCAGTGTGATAAATTTGTAGGGGTAAAAAACGTCAGAATCAAAGAAGCACCTATCGGAGAAGGGAGAGATCGTGTCAGTTAGCGGTGGATAAATGTGCACCTTCGCGCTGGTTTAAAGGGGACAATTGAAAAGTATTCTTATGAAATCTCTCCGTATTAGGTGACCAAGGTCTGATTAGGCGTATAAATACTTTGGAGGTGCACAGGGTAGAAAATAATAGTGAGAATTTAACGTAAAATTTTGATGTGTATCTATGTCAACCCCCCCCCCCCCTATATTATTTTATATCTTAATTTTGTACATCCCATCTTGAATTCAATGGAATAATCAATGAAATTATCATCTGTTCAAAACAGTAATTTAGTATGCGGTGGGAAAGTGCGACGTCACGATTTTGAAAAGTTTTGAAAAGTTTTGAGTTACGGGGGAAAAACTCAATTTTCATGTTACCCTGTTAGTGAGAACGCTAATGGCTCAAATTGAGAGTGATTCCCTTTCCGAGCACGAAGATATCAAGTTTCAAATTTTCAATCTCTTAAACAAAATCCTATCATTTAATGCTGGTTCCTAACGTAAGGAACCAAGGAATATCAACAGAGTTTTGACCAGAGATTTTTTATATTCAAACGCCTCTAATTTAAACACTATATACACTACAGGTCTGCTATTTTCGGAAACAGGCTATTCCAACCTTGCCTTTTGATATCTGGAGTCAAATCGTACTATTTTAAAAATTTTGGATTTGTGACGTCATCGCTTTCCCTCCGCATAGTGTAGTTAATTTAGCCGTGTCTGGAAGATCTCTCATTCTATGTATGGTACCTTCCATTAAAAGTGCATTGTCTTTACTAATCGTAGCGTTTGGAACAGTAAAAATTTCTCATTTGGGGGGAACATGAGTTAAAGGGTTTTTAGAATAATGTTTCTCGCACTTTAAATCAAGCATGAAATAAAGGTGTGTAGTTAAAAAAAGATAAAGATGTAAAGCCAATTTGCAAAATATAAAACAAAACAAACATACGCTTGTTAGCAAACGACGTCTTGGAAAATACTTTTTTAGCATCCCGTAATTTCAACAATTTTTTTATTCCTCCGTTTACCTTTTCTGAGGTTCAACCAAAAAGCGAATATCAGAATCCTAACTTTCTCAAAGAGCAAGTGCTTATTTTTTTAACTTTTACTTCGTTCTGAAAGTGACGCAAATAAACAGTGCTGGGTTCCAGAATACTGGTACATACGGATAGCCTATTTAGCACACATACCAGCTAGAAAACACAAAATTTCACCAATCCAGTTTAACTATTGAAGAGAAATACAAAGATTACATCCTCACCTCTCGAAAGAAATTTGATTGGCCTTGTGTCTATGAAGAAACGAGGGCGTTTTGTGAGCGTTTTCCCACAGGTGTAGTAAATTATCTGAGTGTTTATATTAAATTCGACAGTTATCTCAAATAGTGCACTAGAATAAATGATGCGGTGGTCATTTGATGAATGCTGCAGTGCCATCTTTCCCATTATACTATCATCCAACAGCCTGAGTGCGGAATTCTGTAGGCATTTTACGTCATTAAACTATAGGAAGGCGCGATCCACGAAATACTTGGATGCTTATACTCAACTTAAAACTAGGATTCTTTATTCTTTATCTTCTTTTGAGAATTGCAATGTCGACCAAAATTTGCATTTGCCTCCGCTGGAGGACTACTTTAGGTCCCCCATTTCTCATTACGTCTCTTTAGAATTCTATACAGCTTTGCAATTTCCTCACTATTGTTTATTTTACATCTCTTCGACATACAAAACCACATTTTGGTTAAATTTTAAGTCACTTTCCTCTCTTACAACTCCGTTTTAAAATGGTAGTGAAAAATTGCCTATTCAGATATACTTCTTTACTGTCAAAATACTTCCTTTAAAACCTTCTTTTTATGAAAATTTTAGTTCAAATAAAAAGGATTGTCGTTTTGCACTTTTAGCCTCACATTGGTTCACCATAGTTATATAGAGGTCTTAAATGAAGGCACTTCCATGTTTTACTGACAGCTTTGACGCGGGAGACCTGGGAACTACACTTGGTAGCGGCTTCGTCTAGTACAAAGAAAATAAGAATTAATCTTTTCTTAGAGGAAACACTGCATTGTATCTGGTGCGGAAATTGTGATAAAGTATATTTACAGACCCCACGTAGAATGCGGAGGGAACTTGATTACGCCTCAAATCAAAAGTTTTGAAAACGATACGATGTGACTCCAGATGAGGTAACCACGGAATAGGCTGTTTCCCAAATTACCAAACCTATAATGTATGTAGCGTATTCTCCAGCTGTGCTAGGCGTAAGTCTCACTCTCATAAATATAAAATCACAAATATTTGTACGTTCTTTAATTATATGCTAGTCTCTCCGTTTCATCAAATCTATGTGTAGTAATATGTTAATCAAGTTTCTTTTCTCCTCATTTGGTAAATTTGGTCAATTCTTTTCAAAACTAAAGGCCTCTCAATATCCCCATCTCACTGTTGTGTAACATATCTGTATAGAAATAACACGCCAAGTTGCTCTTCTGTGCTGAAGTCGTTGTACAGCTTCTGTTTGAGGCAAGGCGTGCTATGACGCTCAACGTCAATGAAAACAATAGAATCATAGGGACCCTGTACGACGTAGGTACAAATACCTGTAGTAAAAAAGGTCCCATTGAGTGCTATCGAAAGAGAGCACGCATTGGCTAAAAGAAGGTCTAATAACTCTACCCAGAGAGGGAAAAATCCCATTGCTTAAGGGTGGGGCATTCTTTTATGATGATGTTATTTCTAAGTTTATTGAGAAAGATAGGATAGGTTTGCAGTGGAGATAGCCTTTTAAAGGCAAAACAGTACTTCTATGGATGCACCTGGCATGACAAGGGAATTGTGGCACGCCCTGGTCCAAAATGATACCCTACGCCACTGCCATTGACGTTCTCACTAATAGGGCAAGATGAAGATTGTGGTTTCCGCCCATAAGTCAAACATGTTCAAAATCGTGACGTCACACTTTCTCTCCGCATAGAGTTGATAGATCAATGTGCAGCAAACAGTTATCAGGCTGATTTCCAAAACCATTTCCGCTTTATTGATAAAATCATCAGTGGTAAGATTAAGAATGTCTTTAATGAAAGAATGAAAGCAGCCTGTTTAGCAAGTATTGTCACATAAGCACAGTTATCTTGTTTTGAAATCTAACCTATTGAAAATACCAGATATAGGAAGCAAACCGACTCCTGTTTTGAATGCATCATATTACACGAGAGGTGATCCACTTCTCGTCACGTCGAAATTCTCCGATGACACCAAACGGAAGGAGACGATTACAGAACATACATCTTTGTATATGGCCAACAAAGTAATCTGTAGACAATAGGGTCATTTTACCCGGAGGTAACTTTTTGTGTCTTTACTTTTTTAAGGAATACGGAATGTGTTATTTATTGTTATGCCAAATAATTAATCTACCTGTAAAAGATGACTCCCGGTAAAATAGGGGGTGCAAACCCACCATCCACATACAGACAGCTAGAAGATTTTGGGAATTTAGCTTTCAAACAGCGGAGCACTATACAACAACGGTCCTTTTCATAGAGAAATCAAGATGTGATATTACTGTTAATAGACTGCTTATATTGTATATTTGACATGTAAGGGAAGAGAAGATCCTCACTGATTTAATTAACATGACAAACAGACTGGATGACATAAGTTTTATAGTTAAGAAGACCAAGGAAAAAGGTATAGTCTTTCAAGTTAACATTTTATAGCATTTGTCAGCCCCGCACCCTTCATTATCAGGCAATCTGTACGGCCGAGTTATCCAGATTTCCAACAGATAAGGCAGAAGACAAAAAGATTTGAGTAAAAGTCGATCATAATTATGGCCTCCCGTTGTATTTCCAAAAGTAAAGAACCAGCAAGGGGGGGGGGGGGGGGGTACCTTGTTGTTTCTAAAAGCCCGACGCTATACAGGTAAAGGATTGTGGGAGCATAGAAGCAGCCAATAACCAGGCAGTTCTTGACTGGCATCAAAGTAACTCTCATTGTTATATCAAATCAAAAAATCAAATTGTTCGACTGCAGTCGAGGGCGACCCGAAGGCTTTCTTTTCGTGTGGCTACTGCCCAAAGGTAGGGAGGGGCGCCACTCCTCTTCCTTGTGTTTCCACAATTTGACCCCAGTAAAAACTATTTCCTAAACTCAAAATCCTGTAAGCGATGCTTATCATACAAACAACAATTCTTCAAAGGGTCTCTTAACAAATAGAAATTGGCTTTAAAATGTGTGTTGCAGCATACATGAAACTTGAGACAATAATAATCTGAGCTAAGATCAAACTCTCTGTGTTACGATCTGTACTAAACAAGATATGGAGGAAAGTACAAGCTGAAATCATTCTGTCCTATCAGTGAGTTTCATTGGAGCGAGTCCAAACCCAGTGAGCAGTTATTTGAAATAGACAGTCAGGAGCAGGAAAACCATGAAAGACAGTTCAAACGACCAATAAGGGGACAGTTATCATAGTTACAAAGAGCTGTTGTGTTTGAAGGCTTTGTTATAACATAAAACTACAATACAGGACATCAATACTTGAAGGAATTGAGGGTATCACTGTTTACCTTATCCGCTAATTTAAAAAAGTTAATTTGGTGAATGATGTAACATGACTAAGCAATATGTTATGGTAAGGATGCCATCACCATGCAACTCTTTCTACTCTATAATGATACCGAACTTGTCGGCCAAGGCATCCGTTAATAGATTCATCATGGAATCATAATAAAAGAAAAGGGTTAATTTATTAGAGTAATCCTCCTATTTTTATTGGTCATTAAATAAATAATTAAATCACAAAGCTTGAGTCGAATTTTATTGTTCCAAACGGCGATGCTATTTGGTCTCTTTAAATTTGCGATCGGCTCTTAAGAAAACAAGCTGTAAAGTTTGTTCTTTCCTTTTCGGCTGATTCTGACTGGCTTTTTGAATGCTGAGGAGAGTCATACAAAACCAAGCTTTAAAGTGTAAAACAGTCTAGATTTTTAATGCAACTTTGATATTCTTTACAATGTACAACACCTTTGGGAAAGCAAATCATTCCTATACGGAACGCTTCTTTTCATGTACTTTTTATTTCCGCAAACGATTTACTCTCTTCATGTTCATTATTGTTTCCTTCATGTATTTCTTTTGTTTGCTTGTTCTTTTAAACCAGCCTTAGCTCATTCCATTCTCTTTCACTTCTTTGCCCTTCATTACTTCCTTTTTTGCATTTGAAACGTTGTCTTTACATATAATGATGAACACCATCCTCTCTGCTTTTCATTCTTGCCTCCTGAGAACGTTTTGCTACGTCTTCTCTCACTCCGCATTCTTTCATTTATTTCGGCACACACACACACACATACACAGACACACACACACACACATAAAGATATAAATATAATATATATATAAGTACTCAGGCAGACACATAAGCAGTCATGAACTACATAGTATAGATCTCATAAACATGAAGTGCTTGGGGCCCCAAGCACTTCATGTTTATGATATAAATATCCTAACAGTAGCATAGCTCTACATAGTTACATTGCTTAACTTGATAGACACTGCCATAGGGTGAAGGCTGGGGGATTTGGCCCACTTCTTTTCTTGAATGTTTCTATTTTGGAGAAGACGAAGCATATACCGCTAAATGCAGGGGAAGAACGATACACGAAATTTCATAATATCAAGAGTTAGGACATCTTCTCTGTATGTAATAACCTATTTTAATGCATGATCAATTAAGAGAAGTGAGGCCATTGTATAGTAATGCAAATACCCGCTGGTTTGTTCTCAACGGAATCACAAGTACGTTCAGAATTGTATCAATATGTCAAATAATAGAAATCAAATGGCTAATTAGGCATCGAATAGATGACGTACAATCCAAATCTGTTTACGTTGCTAACTCAACAATGACGTGGTAACAAACAATGTTTGTTTATAAATAATCCGGGAGCTGTTCGGGAAATGAACTCTGCAAATCCTTCTGAGGCATCTTGAATTGCGTAGTCAAGAATAAAAATAAAGCCTTTAATTAGGATCAAACCCTTGGTTCTCAACGTTTTGTCCCTTATTTAGAAAACAAAGTTTCAAAAAGCAAGCGAAATGGCAAGTTTTTAAAAGTTGTCGTCGAAACAACACAAGCAAACATACCTTCTATAATCGTCAAGTCTATAATACAAATATCGAGAAGTCCTCTTCAATACCTATTCTCGAAAAAGCACTAAATGGAAACCGAGTTACCACTACCAACAAACAAAGGGCTGAAATCCACGTCGTATGTTCTCCACTGTTATTTCATTATGTAAACAGACCTGTCGCATACTTCTGTGGTAGCAAATTTCTCCTGGCAATAAAACATTTCACATTGAAAAGAGCTGTTTTTGTAATTGCCAATGGAAATAAAGAACGGTAATAAAAGCATAAATGGGCTTTGACACAATACGGGCTTGATAAGGACCCCCTCCCCCCTCCAAAGACAAGGTATCTGCCGTATATGCAAACATATCAAGAGAATCTAGCAGCACAGGGCTATTTTTGCAAGAGAAGGCTTTAGAAAAGTGGTTTTGAAGACATTAATCATAGTTCCAAGTTGTGCTGATGTGTTTGAAAAGATTGCTAACAAGGAAAAAAATCCCCCAAGCCCTTACGATTCAAATGCTGGATCAGTAAGTCATTGGAATACATGAGGCGTCATAATAAACCCTTGTAAGGTCAACGCAGTGATAGAGTTTCAACCTTTACATTGTACAACATCGCCAAAGCCACTCAGCCTCATGTGTTGTTAAATGTAAGGAAGCTAACAAAAAGTGGGTTAACAGTTCATCTGTTTCACTGTCTGCGTTCACTACTGATGCCACATACCTGTCAGAGGGATGCTTTTCTTCGACATCTACTAATTGAGCAATATTTAACAATTCTCAGAAGAAAGATCTATAGCCCTTTTAATATTTTATTGTGATGAGAAGGTGAATCAGATCAGTCAGTAGAGAGCTGCTCTAGTAAGCGAAGGGTTATTGATTCGAGTCCATCCTCTGTCGTCAATCTGAAAACTCTTAATGCAAACCGAGCAGGAGAATGAGTATCGGGCATTAGGCGGGGAAGGATAAAGGCGGCGAGGAAAGGAACTAGTCATCCTATTTCATCATGCCGTGACTCAGGACATGTAATTCTTTATCACATCACATCCCCTTTCACGCTCTGTAAGAGTGTGGGATTACATTTACCTTTAATGATAAGCCAGCTGAATCAATTCGGTTTCTATTTTATATTAAATTCCAGTTTCTTGCATTCTCTTTTCTTGCAGCACCTCCATTAGGGGACTATTATGTCGCCCAAATCTCTTCATATCTTTCTAATCAGAAACCTAAAAATATCTTTTTCGTAGTGGATTTGTACTACATAGAAAGCTTGTAAAAACGTGATTTTGCATTTTAGGTACTTTTAAATGCGAACTTTTTCGTTTAGTTAATACACAAATGGACACGGTTCCCTCGATTTAAAGTCAAAAATCAGCTCTTATTATCCAACAAGTTAAGGCTGAATACAATGATATAATTCTTGATGTATGTTGCTAAACCTCATGAAATGTATTGATGATCAGCTACAATCTTTGACAAACATAAACTTAATGCTGGAAATTTAAGGTTAAAGATAATGCCAAAACCATACTGATTATTAACATGATCATTTGGACATCCAAAGGAAGGTAAATCGATTGTTTTCTGGATATTTCATAATGAATCTAAAACAAATGTTACTTCAACCGCAGAGTTTAACAACAACATGGGTGTGTTGAGTGGGACACAGCAGATTGTAAAATATCTATAAAAATAAAATCAACATGTTAATCTTGGGTAACAGGTTTAAAGTTATTGGTCACTTAATCAGCCTCAAACTGGAAAATCCATGGATTTAAATATGATAGACATGTGGATGGTCAGCCAACAAAACAACAACAAAAATAACTTAATGAATTTGAAACTAATTTATTCATTGAGACGAAGAGGCTGATGATGCCCAAAATGTAAATTAGAAAGGCATGGTGTTGTTCAATTAGGGAGACCCACCGATGTAGTAGAGAGAAAGGCTAACCAACAAGATTTTGAAAGCAACAACTACAGGCTCACTTTGGATTGATACGACCAGGTACAACACATCAGCAAAGCAAGAAGGTGAAAGATCAAAGAATTACTTGCAGCTACTCAAAAGGAAATAACTGTGAAAAAATATAAGTCTGGACCTAGGTGTAGGGTTGTTATCGACCACGGTATTCTCATCATCATCCTTTGGGAGCTAAAAAAGGTAACGAGGGACTGATCTCGGTATGCAACATTTACACCACATTAATGATTAGAAGAGGAGCCTGGGCAGGTTTTTAGTTTCAGCACGGAGCTCGTCAGGGGACATTATTCTTCATGCCAACCTGCAGATAAATGAAAGCAGGTACCATGGTACTGCTCACCATTTTGTGCAGTATTGGTGGTGTTATTGTAGATAATGAAGTGAAAAGTACCAAAACCTGTGATGTTTCAGTTGCTCCACTTTTTCGTAAGAGCATCTGAAGGGCATAACAAACTGCATTTCTTCGTGGTGACCGAAGTTCTTTTTCTCTTTCACCTCTATAACGTTGTCTATACGAAACGTGACTCCGATTGTCCTGTGCACATATCCTGGTGGGATTTAGAAGCATCTAAAGCAACCCATACCTATTTGGTATAAGTAATGTGCGGTGCTACTTTAGAGTTGTGAATTTCCCCAGTTCCTTCCTAAGAGTGTCAAATGAGTGGTGGCAAAATGATGCAGCACATATACTATTTCTAACACAATTCCACAGATTCTCAATGGCGGCCTTGTCCTGATGGATTATTTTTTCTCTCACCAGTTGTTTACCTCAATAGTGAATCTCATTTCTCAGTGCTTTCAAGTCAAGTCAAGTCGTTCTCTTTGATTTTATAGACATCATTAGCCTTAATATACCTTGCCCACACGAATCCGCACCATGGTGTACGAACGTCTGTGATGCTGTTCCTAAACTCTTGCTTTATCAACACATAGTCCATCTGCTTACAGTAAGTATCCCCTGGGTTTCTCAATATATATAGTCTCTTTGGTGGGTGCTCAAAGTAGGTACTTGCATTAAATTTATCATCTCTATCGTTCATCTCACTTACAACTTTGGACTTTGAAATATGCAAGTTTCCCCAACCCCCGTTCCAAAATATTGTTAAGTTTGAAAACGAGCATTTGGGGGACTTGCATGTCAGACCTCCCTGCTGCTAAGGGGAGAGGTCTAGAAAACAAATAATACCAGGAATGGGCAAGTGTCTTGCGTGATTTGTTCCACTTTCCACGAAATTTAGCTTAACTTCTATTAGTCCAGGATTGTAGTTCATGAGCACCTACTGTCTGTCCCTAAATTCCGTTCCCTTCTTTGGCACCCATGTCTCTTCACATCACCTCAGAGCTTTTTGTCTGTCTCAGTGTTTTGTCAACCACTGTCATCAGACATTGGAGCGTAATCCTGTGCCACATCGACTGGGAATGGTTTTGCATCAGAGATATCCATCCCCACATGCTCGCATATTGGCCAATGCCCTTGTGTTGATCATGCCAGTCTCCCTTTCATCAAAATATCAACACCCTCCAAATGTCTTTCTCTACCTGAGAAGTACCAAAAATATACTTTTTAATGTTTTTAAAATTTAAAATATAATTCACTTAGTCTTTTTTCATACACTATTTCCCTGCTCATCTTACTTCTGCCATAACCAGAATATCTAGCTTCTTAAGACCATTTCACTGATGCAGTTATCTAAACTGCCTATTCTACACAGGGTGAATAAATTCCATATTTCAACTTCTGCTCCCGTGTTTCATGACTCAAATAGATAGCGTTTTAAATAACAAAAGCTTTGTGTATCCATCTATATTGCAAAAACAGTTGAGTCTATTTGTTCCATCCAGCGTTGTAGTTCATAAATAATAATATTTTATAACCCTATTGTGCCATTGTATCTTATCACTGTTTAATACTGCCTTATAATATAGTCACACGAGTAAAGATCCTACGATACTATTGGAAAGCCTAAGAAACCAGTAACTTAGAAAATTGATAACTTTCTTTCAACTTCCAGTTATTTCCCGCGGGTTTTTTTTGGATATTTTTCTCATTTTAACTTCCTGCGCCGCCATAACAGTTTTCCAATAGACATGAAGAAAGTCAGTTACAGACCAAACGTTGTTCTGAAGCATAGCGTACTATTCAATATTGCTTGTCGGCGTACTAAATAATCTAGCAGAAGAAATAACAGACTTTGGCAGACGATGAATTGGATTGATGACCTGTGTCACTTGTAACCATTCCCCATAATCCTGCATACGTCAAGAAATGCATCAAGACGAATGGATTGGAGACTTGATCAAGGTACTTAATGGGTGTTGAAGATGAAGGAATATGAAGTCTGGACTCGATAAACGCCTTTGCGAAACATGGATACATGTGATACAAGGGATGCAAGAGATACAAGGGATACAAGGGATACAAGAGATACATGGGGTACATGGGATGCAAGGGATACATGGGGTACATGGGATGCAAGGGATACATGGGGTACATGGGATACTAGGGATACATGGGGTACATGGGATACTAGGGATACATGGGGTACATGGGACACTAGGGATACAAGGGATACAAGGGATACAAGAGATACATGGGGTACATGGGATACTAGGGATACATGGGATACATGGGATGCAAGGGATACAAGGGGTACATGGGATGCAAGGGATACAAGGGGTACATGGGATACTAGGGATACAAGGGGTACATGGGATACTAGGGATAAATGGGGTACATGGGATACAAGGGATACATGGGGTACATGGGATACTAGGGATACATTGGATACAAGGGATACATGGGATACATGTGATACCTGGATAAACAAACATATCTGGGATGATATGGGATGTGTAGTTGTCTGCACAGGCCTGATTTAAAAGAAGATGTTCAGCTATTGCTGATTGTGTCTCAATAGTTGTTTCCTTCAAATCTTTGCAAGTTCAACTACGTTTGCTACAGCTTTTTAAAAGTGGGGATATCTCGGAAAATATCTAGAACCGTATTCGCCCAAGAGGTTCCAGACGACTAAGAATGTACGTCCTACTTAAAATTCATAAGACGGAAGTCTCTCTTCGTCCTATTCTGTCTATTATCGGTTGGGTTCAACACGAACTTGCTAAATGGCTAAGTGAGCTTTTGTTTCCTGTCCTCACAAAATATTCCACATATACAATGAAATTAAACGTTTTGATCTGAGCAGTTAAAATGTGCGTGCAGGTTGGCTTGCGGGACTAAATTAAACGTTTGGAATTCTCCTCCCGCAAAGACACGTTTATGTAGACGTTAACTGTGTTAGTTGGACGTAAGTTCTGAGGAGTACCCACGAAAAGCTTCAATCTAATAAAATGTCTTTTGTTTCGAAAAGTACCTTTAAGTTCTGTACCACCAATAATCTATTTTAATTGTTCTACTTTGTCATCTACTGTGCTGGAGTATTTAATTTACCCCCCCCCCCCCCCTCCAGACCTTCCATATTATTTTGCAGGGAACAGGACATTTGAGCCGAGCAAGATCGAACTGTGATATAGATAGATATACTTCTATAGGATTTTATCGCTCAATCTGTAGTGGTGTGAAATTCCCTCAATCGCACCCCTTCTCCCCCATGACATAGCAAGCACCTGGGATTCCAACCCGAAGACGAGGCTGAGTTTGTTATGTAGCGCACCCTCGGTGTTTCCATTCCGATTTATCTATTTTATTTGCTACGATTTGTGGCTAACTATTCGCGTGGAGCCAAGCATTTGATCTGTTTCACTCGAACTTTTGCTATACTACTTGGTTACACAAGCCTATGAGTAATCTTCTGCATGTAGCAAGGTGTAAGTCAACGCGTAGTGCAGCTGGTCAATAGCATGCACACACCCGCAGATCATGTTGTTTCTGGACGCTGTAGTTTTCATGTTTTGATATAACACATTCATAGATGGTTTAAGCGTTGATTCTGGTCTCTACTGATTACTGTTTACATGGTAATATCATCAGAGAAACTCACTTTGATAGCTGTTTACAACACGCCATGTGGAGTCAGGCAGTTGGTCAATAGGGATGACCTGCATTGCTGAGGATTGAGTGGAAGAGAAATGAGAAGGTCATCGCGTTCCAAGCAACTGCGTAGTGATGGAGGTAAAAAGGTTACGGATTTATTAGTGTTAAGGTCCGATTGTTATCTGTTTCTCTCTTGCATTTTAACATAGGCCTAAGTTCGTCACCATGACATTCAACATGCACACATTGCTCAGTAAAAGTTTGATTATTGGGGCTGACCGGGACCCGTGTTCGTCCTTGAGCCCTGCCGAGCGTGGTTGTTGGATTAAGAGAGACTATTATGCTTGTCACTTTTGCAGCCCTTTTGTAGTTTTTGATACTTAAGTCACGTATACATGACTACTACTAGGCAAGAAACAATGATAATGTGGTTCGGTGTATTTTTGCATTCTAATCAGCTTACATTGCCGTACCATGTACGTACACGCTCTCAAGTGGTAGATGTTACGCCACCTGGTGAGGGGACAAGCCTCTTCCCCCCTAAATGTGGGCAAACTCTATCTCCCATCCGAGGATATTTGGACTACCATTTTGGTGGTTTTTCATCCTTACAATGGGACGTGAAATACGACTATAACTGTGTCATTTATTGGTTACAATGTTCTAGAACAGAAGGACGCTAGCATTCTTATGTGAGTGGGAAGGAACGTATGTGGAGGGAGAATAACTTTGATTGCAGATCAATCTTGTCCAGAACCTTTAGCTCTAGCAATTAAAAGTATTATATTATGTTGTATTTTATATTATGTTGCATTGTATCATAAGTTGTTTTATATATTAGGTGATATAATATATTGATGGTGATGTGATAGACGTGGAGCTGCCGTGGTCTAGTGGATAAGTTCTTGGCCTTCAAATCAAGAGGGTCAAGATGGTCAGGGTTCAAATCCCAGAATGGCCATTGGTGACACCAGGAAGGGCATCAGTGCTCTATGCTCCAGTAGCAAGTCCCATGTATATGGGCACCATCAAACCCCATGAATGGGGGGGCAAAAGACTTC